>JAQQSY010003295.1:0-13074 GCA_028646535.1 Procyon lotor
GCAATGTTAACGACTTTCAACACCTGCTTATTATGTTAGACTAGGTCATTTACCCTCACAGGCTTTGTTTTCTCTGTCATGCAATTCAACCAATCTGCTTACTAGGCCATAATAAAATTATCACAAACTTTTCTTCTTCCTTTATTATTATTATTATTATTATTTTAGTAAGCTCAAGGCCCAATGTGGGGCTTGAACGTGTGACCCTAAGATCAAGAATCGCATGCTCTACTGACTGAGCCAGCCAGGTGTCCCTCTTCTTGTTCCTTTAATTTGGTGATTCTCAAACTTTCTGGTCTCAGGACTTCTTTACACTCTTAAAAACTGAGGACTCCAAAGAATGTTTGTTAAGTGGTTTTGTTAAGTGGAATGTTTGTTAAGTAAATATCAATAGATATTTACCATATTAGAAATTAAACTGAGAGGGGCTCCTGGCTAGCTTAGTCAGTGGAGTATGTAACTCTTGATCTTAGGGTTAGGAGTTCAAGCCCCACCTTGGGTGGGTATTAAGTTTACTTAAAAAATAAAATCTTAAGGGGCCCCTGGGTGGCTCAGTGGGTTAAAGCCTCTGCCTTTGGCTCAGGTCATGATCTCAGGGTCCTGGGATCGAGCCCCGCATCCGGCTCTCTGCTCAGCAGGGAGCCTGCTTCCCCCTCTTTCTCTGCCTGCCTCTCTGCCTACTTGTGATCTCTCTATGTCAAATAAATAAAAATAAAATCTTTAAAAAAAATAAAAATAAATAAAATCTTAAGTGCACCTGGGTGGCTCAGTCAGTTAAGCATCTGACTCATGATTTTGGCTCGAGTCAAGATCTTGGTGTCCTGGGATCAAGCCCCATGTCAGCCTCTCCACTCAACGGGGAGTCTGCTTGTCTCCCTCTCCCTCTGCCCTTCCCCCTGCTCATGCTCTCTCTGTCTCTCTCTAAAATAAATAAATCTTTTTAAAAAATCTTTAAAAAATTAAACTGAGAAAAAAATTTTTTTTTAATATTTTATTTATTTATTTGACAGAGAGAGATCACAAGTAGGCAGAGAGGCAGGCAGAGAGAGAGGAGGAAGCAGGCTCCCAGCTGAGCTGAGAGCCTGATGCGGGGCTCGATCCCAGGACCTGAGATCATGACCTGAGCCGAAGGCAGAGGCTTAACCCACTGAGCCACCCAGGTGCCCCTAAACTGAGAAATTTTTAAAGTAATCATTAATTCACTTAAAATAACAAGAAGAAGGATGTCTGGATGGTTCAGTTGGTTTAGCATCTGACTTTTGATCTCAGCTCAGATCTTGAGCCTTTAAAAAAAAAAAAGGTGAAAAAAAACTACAACAAGTGAGGTGCCTGGCTAGCTCAGTTGGTAGAGCATGCTGACTCTTGATCTCTGGGTCATGAGTCAAGCCTCACATTGGACATAGAACTTAATAAATAAAATACATACATACATAAATACAAGAAATCCATTATATGTTAACACAAATAGCATTTTAATTAAATGTAATTATATCTTCTACAGTAAAATGATTTTTAGTGAGAATACTGGCTTTTCAAAAAAACATTTCTGCAACTCTCTTTGGCTTTATAAAAGACAGCTGGGTTCTCCTATCTGTTTCTGCAATCTGTTATGAATCATACAGCATCTAGAAAACTCTATGGTGTACTTATGAGAGAATAAGAGTGGAGAAGGCAAATAACATCTTAGTCCTATTATAAAGACAGTTTTGCTCATGGACTGCCCACGGGATCTTGGGTTTTTGAGAACCACTGTCTCAAATTAAGTGGCTAAGAGGCTTTGACAATACCTCAGGCTACATGAGCCCCCTCAAGCTCCAAAAACAGATGCAAAGGGCAGTTGTGATGTCTTTCTAACCCTGAGCACAATCAAAATCACCATTTTGTTAAGCCACAGTTCCTAGAAATTCCATACTACATACCGGTCTACCCAGCAATGAAGTCTTCACAGGAAATAAAACTTTTGCCACTCTTCCTAAATCCAGGTAATACAAAGGCCTGGAAGAACTCAAAGGTAAGCAGCTGCCATCAGCAAATGTGTTTCAAACATTTAGGTCATTCTCTAGAGCATGTTTCTGAATTCTGCTTTTGATCATGTTCAATAATCTGACGTGTCATGAAAGTTTCTTAAAATCTTTAAGAACTCGGGGCACCTGGGTGGCTCAGTTGGGTTGAGCGTCTGCCTTCAGCTCAGGTCAGGATCCCAGGGTCCTGGGATTGAGTCCTGTGTCAGGTTCCCTGATGAGCCTGCTTCTCCCTCTCCCTCTTCCTCTGCCAGCACCCCCTGCCTGTGCACTCTCTGTCAAATAAATAAATAAAATCTTAAAAAAAAAAATCTTTAAGAATGTTTTACTTGATTATTAAAAAACCACATGCTACAGTAAGCATGGAAAATAGAAAGAAGTATAAAGAAGAAAATACCATGTACTGCTTGTGTACATTAAAAAAAAATCAAGAAGAAAAATCATGTGTAATCCTGCTAACTTGAAGTACATAACTAACATTTTAGTTTATTTCCTGCTAGCTTTTTTTCATGCAACTCTACGTAGTTAAGATCATGCTGTATATATAACTTTGTATTATGCTTTTTTTCATGAATAAGCTCATTTTCCCCGTGTTAATAAAAATGCTTCCTGATATTAAATGCCTGTATAACAGTCTCTAGTTCAGTCAACAATTTCCCCAATGGCCATTTAGATTATTTCCCATATTTCAGTGTGGTGAAAAATTGGGAACAAATACATCCAATGATAGAGTAGTGCTTAAGTCAATTAGATTATGTCAATATAATGGAATACCATGTAGTTATTAGAAATAATGATATGGTAACATATCTATCCATTCATTCACTCTCTCATCCGATAACATTTGCTGAGTAACCATTTTATTAGTCAGTGGACCAGGTACCAGGAATGAGACACAGAAGGCACAGCACAGCTCCCACAGAGCCTACAGCCTGGTAGACGGAGCAGACATTGAATCAAGGGCAATCTCAGCTTCTCATAAGTGCTCTCCAAGGTGAATAAACAAAGGCTATGACAGAAAAATAACAACGGTGTGGACAGCTAAAGCCTCTCTGAGGAAGTGAACCTCATAAGGAAGATGCCAGCCATGCAAAGGCTGGAAAGGAGAAGGAGAGGCACAAAGGCTTGGGCTGGAAAAAGAGAAAAAGAGCTGGACATCTTCTTGCAACTGGAGATAATTAAAAGCCGAAGTTGCAGGCCAGATCATTTAGGGCCTTGATAAGGAGTATGATTATATCTGAAGGGCACTGGAATGCCACTGAAGGCATGGACGTGATCTGAGGGGAAAATGGAGGGAATGAGAACAGAAGCAGAGCACGGAGCTAGGAGGCCTTGGCAAACAGGAAAAAAAAATCAGCATGATTGGTGGTAGGGGTCATGGTGAAAAGTAGGTGGATTTGGGGACGCCTGGGTGGCTCAGTGGGTTAAGCCTCTGCCTTCAGCTCAGGTCATGATCTCAGGGTCCTGGGATAGAGTCTTGCATGGGGCTCTCTGCTCAGCGGGGAGCCTGCTTCCCCTTCTTCTCTCTGCCTGCCTCTCTGCCTACTTGTGATCTCTCTCTCTGTCAAACAAATAAATAAATAAAATCTTAAAAAAAAAAAAGAAGTAGGTGGATTTGATACATATTTTGGAAGTAAAACCAACAGGGCTAGCTGTTGGTTTTTGGATGTGGGGCCCTGGGGGTGGGGAGGAGACATAGATAACTGCTGGGTTTTTGGCTCAAGCAAAGAAATTGATGCAAAGATATTTGGAGATACATAGAAGATTTAGAGGAAGAATTGATTTGTAAGAGAATACCAAGAAGTGTTTTGTCTGTTTTTAATTAAAGATTCAGATGGCTGAGAGACATCTGAGGCGGGGTGGAGAGCCCGTAGCTGGAGCTTGGAAAAGTGACCTCAGCTGGAGGTAAAAATTTGGACTCCAATCCTTCCTGCCCAGGTACTCCCATTCCAAAATTCTCGGGAGGTATATTTGTCACACGTATTGCTAACAGCCAATTCTAATGCTGCCCTACATTTTTCTAATCCAATACCAAAAAGGAAACAAGGATTAGAGCCCATTCAAGTAGCTCGGGCTACTTCCCCACAAATAATCCCTAGCAATCACATTTCATCTCTCTTGTGAGTCCTCTTTGTGTGGAAAGAAACAAAGTCTTCCGAGGCTGGTCCAACCAGTGGTCTTATTTCTGCGCACCGAACTGTGTGGATAAACAGCCACAACGTCTGCTCTACCGCCCAGCTAGTCTACATCGATGGAACAGAAGACCCAGGGCAGCTTCAACTTCTCCATAATCACAAGGACCACAACCCTGGTGGACTCTGCTTCCCTCATGGACAAGAGGGATAAACAAGAAGCTTCCTACTCAGGCACATGCTCTAGGTCCTGGGTGACTCCCAAACTCAACAAATCCTTCCCATACCCTGGGAAAAATAGCAGGTAGCTAATATTATCCGGGACAACTTCACATGCACCCAATAGACCAAGCAGAGTCCTACAGGACAGGCTCTAGGGATAGCTGAAACCCGTCCTCCCTTGTGATGTGCGGTCCTGACAGCCCTGGCACCCAGGACTGGCTTTCGCAGTGACCTATGTCGGGATACCTAAGCCCATGGCACACTGAAACATCTGAAATAGTGGGACTAATGTTAGATGGGCTGGAAGCTTGGGAGAAATGTGAGCATCACCAAAATCCTTAAAATCTCCCCTTAAGTAGGGGAATCAAATATGCTAATACTCTGCTCTGACCAGGTGTACCTGAAGTCCCATGCCTCCATCCTACAAAGAGATCTAAGGGAATCTAAACGCAGGCCACAAAAGCCCTCCTCCTTACCAATCCGAAGTATAGGGAACTTCCAGATTCGTTCTGGCTTAATAGTGGGGCTTCTTCTAAAAGACATCCTCTTGAATATAAGGCTAGTTACTCAAGCAAATGTCACTCCCACCCCTCGTGATTTAAAAAAAAAAAAGTGTCACAGGAAGCACTAAAGTTAGACAGACCAGGGAAAATTCAGGTTCAGGCATTTGCTGACTCTGTGAACTTGAGCAAGTTTAAAATGTTTTAAGCTTGGGGCACCTGGGTGGCTCAGTCAGTTAACCATCTACCTTCAGCTCAGGTCATGATCCCATGATCCCTGGGCTCCCTGCTTGGTGGGGAGTCTGCTTCTCCCTCTGCTTCTGCTCCTGCTCTTTTTTCAAATAAATAAATAAAATCTTTTTTAAAAATGTTTTAAGCTTTAGTTTTCTGATCTGCAAAATTAAAATTATAATACCCTAATGACCTATTATAAAGATTAATGAGATACAATGCTTAATGCCTGGCATTCCACCAGGGACACCTATTGTGATGTCACTGTAAAATATGTTATTCATACAGATGAGGAATTACTTCCCTATGAAAATTATGACACATCACTTCCACCAATCAAGATTTTTGATATAACGTAAAAACCTATTAGGAAGAAATACATATTCAAACTACAGTTCTTAAATAGTCACAAAAATATTAGATAGCAATCTCTGCAGGTATTTCACCCCGAACTTTAAAGCTTCTCTGACCCCCAACACACATGTAATACGTTTTGGAGTAATGGCACAAATGTGTCAATGCATACAATGTTAATCTTAAATGCTATAAAATTGAACAGAAGATTCCTTCTACCCCTTCTGAGGAGACCTTTATCTAGGAAGAGATGCATTAAAACCAAAGCACAAACGGGGGCCCAACACAGACACAAAGGACTATATTTTTAAATTGCTATGACTTAAGGTTCTGCAAATTTGCTTAGACAAGACCAGAAAATGACGTATAAAACTGGTAAGGAGGATGCAGACTATCTGCCTGCAGCCGTCATGAGAATCACATCAAAAGCCTTATGAAAGAACCGGCAGGACTTTATGGGGCCACGAGCGCTGGATTCCAGGAAGACAGCTCTGCTGCTCACCACTGCATTCTGGGCTGGGACTGCACCCTCTCGACTCTACCGGCGGCTGGCAAGTCTGCTCTTCAGCAACGGGAAGTCTATTCCCCTTACCCTGGCAGCACTTCAAACACCTGAAGACGGCAACCACACGTCTGGTTGTCTTGCTCTGGGCTCGAGAGTCTCCTTGCTAAACAATGGCACCTCCCAGGTGGAATGAGTTTAGGACTAAACAACACATGAGAAAATAGTTCAAATACTTGAAAACAAGACTTCTAAGTCCTGTCAAGATCTTCCCTACAGGGGCACCTGGGTGGTTCAGTCGGTTAAGCGGCTGCCTTCAGCTCAGTTCATGTTCAGGAGCCTGGGATGGAGCCCCCGCATCCAGGTCTCTGCTTAGTGGAGGCTCTGCTTCTTCCTTTCTCTCTCTTGCCGCCTTTCCCCCTGCTCGTGCTTGCATGCGTGTGCTCTCTCTCTCAAATAAACACAATCTTAAAAAAAAAAAATCTTCCCTTAGAAATACCTATTTATACACGGGCTATTGGTAACCTAGCTACAAATCAGTTACCATTTCTGTCTTTACATAGTTCTTCATAATACAAAAGTAGCACATTTTTTGCTGAAAAATTCAAATAGATGTATAAATACAAAATAAAATTTTCCTCCTTACTCCCACTCTTGAGGGGAAACAACCACGAACAAGTCTAGCAGGCACACTTGCAGATCCTTTTCTATGCATATACAAGTGTACATAGGAATATATGCACATACACTCGTGGCTCCTTGGTTGAGGCCTGGAGAGGTTAAGTAACTTTCCATGATTCTCCTCCTTTGGTGATTAAGAATCCTTGTGTTGGGGTGGCTCGGTCGGTTAAGTGGCTGCCTTTGGCTCAGTTCATGATCCCGGGGTCCTGGGATTGAGCCCCGCATCGGGCTCCCTGCTCAGCAGAGAGCCTGCTTCTCCCTCTCCCTCTGTCTGCTGCTCTATCTACTTGTGCTCTCTATCTGTCAAATAAATAAATAAAAATCTTAAAAAAAAAAAAGAATCCTTACATTGGAAAGAACCTTAGAGATCACTTAAGAGTGGAGTCTAGGTTCCTCATTTCGGGACTGAGATACTCCTTGCAAAACAGACACATCTGGAGTGGGCACGGCCACTAAGCGCTCACTCCAGAGTGAGCAGAAATGGGTCTCTGGATTCCCATACAAATGCTCTTCTCATTACACATACTATCTCTTGGGCTCTAGCATGGACTGGACTCTGAAATTGAAGCAGGGTATGCTTTTCTGTTTCATTTCAATGATCACCCTGACACAGTAAAGCTAAGTGATTCAGATGAGTTTTGGAGCCAGATCCTCCACTTACCAGCTGTGACCCTGGGCAAGTCATTATATCTCTGTGTCAGTTTTCTCATCTGTAAAATGGGAATGACTACACATGCCCCATAGAGTTATTGTGGGGATTAAATGAATTAATGTGTGTAAAGCACAGTTCAGTACTTATCCCTGTCTGTTATCACCATCACTGTCATCCTCTATTTCAAATGGTATCTCACCTCTCTAGGATGGAAGAAGCCAATGATTTCCAACTGGCTTCTTATTGCTCTCCATGGAGTTTGTGACATCTCTTGTTTTCCAGTTTGTTTCTCTGCATACAAATTCTTTCATCCACTCAACAATGACGACTTATTGAACACCTGCTATATGTCAGACTTTTCCCAACACTGCAAAGACCATAGTGAATAAGCTAAACAAGATTCCTGCTCTTAGAGTGCTTACACCTGATACGGAGGGCAGAGACAGCCAATAAACACTAGGAAGTAAACAAGATCATTCTAGAGAGTGATATGTGCTCATAGGAAATTAAAAAGGTTAATCAATAAGAATGTGATGGGGGTAAAAAAAAAAAAAGAATGTGATGGGGGTTTGGGAGAAGGTCTTCTGGGGAAGTGACAAGGAAGACCAACACTGTGTCGTTCTGAGGGGAAAGAGTTTTCTAGGCATAGGAAGAACAGGTGCAAAATCCTAAAGTCAGGATTGAGAGTGGTACAGTCCAGGAATAAAGAGAAAGCAATTGTGGGGAGACTCAGCAAGCTCAGTGAGGGAAAGAATGGTTCAGGATGCATGCTGAGAGGTCGCCCCGGGGTCCCACCTGCTCTTTAAAGCAGTAACTCCTTACTGAGGACTCCGCAAGTCATAAATAGTATTCTGCTCCTGGAACACTAAGCCTCATTCATTCACCTTCAAACATGACAACTCCCTCCCATCCCCACACCCTCAACTGCCACCTTGTCTCTGGCATCTGCCATAAAATAATGATCTAGCAAATGCCGGTAGAATGAATGAATCCCTGAGTGGCATAACTGAGCAGGGCTTGCTGGGAGTGAAACGAGCAGTTCTGTTCATAGTATATCTCATGACCGAGTAAGGTGACTCCACCCAGCAGCTCGCTGCAAACACCTACACACCCCCTCCCAGGGCCACTACCCTCCTGACACCCTCTAAGATTGAGAACTCCCAGTTCAAAGATGACTGTCAGAAAAAACAGTCTCAGGGACTCTTTCACAGGGACTGCTAGGGAGAGAGAACTCTTTATTCTTGAACATGACAAGTAAACTATGGCTATTCTGGCTAGCCCCAAGTTTGCAAGCCACATAGATCTAGGAATGTTCTTCTCAAAACTCTCCTCATCAAATGCAGTGAGGAGTGTGGGTATTATGTGAATGTACAGATACAAATGTTCAAATCCAAAGTATCTGCCATCTTAGCATTTCTCTACTAATTAATTTTTAACCAGTGTCTGTCTGAGATATCACAACCTAGCCAAAATACTTTCAAAAGCTTATATTAAAGAAAAAGCTCAATCAGGGGCACCTGGGTGGCTCAGTTGGTTAAGTGTCTAACTTTGGCTCGGGTCATGATCCCAGGGTCCTGGGATCAAGCCCTGGATCAGGCTCCTTGCTCAGTGCGGAGCCTGCTTCTCCCTTTCCCTCTGCCCCTCCCTCTTCCTGGACTTGTGCTTTCTCTCTGTCAATAAGTAAAAATAAAACCTTTTATGAAAAAGCTCAATCATTCAGTCTTAATTTTTTTTAAGTGCCCACAATAGTAGTAGCATCTAACATTTACTGAAGAGTTACTATATGGGATACCTTGTCCTACACATTTTATATGAATCCTCTCATTTAAAGCTCACTGTGACCCTCTAAGACTAAGTATTATAATCACTCCCATTTTATTTTATTTTTTAAAAAATTTTATTTATTTATTTGAGAGAGACAGTGAGAGAGAGAGCACAAGCAGAGAGGAGAGGGAGAAGCAGGCTCTCACTGAGCGGGGAACCTAATATGGGGCTTGATCCCAAGGACCCCAGGATTATGACTTGAGCCAAAGGTAGATACTTCACCGACTGAGCCACCGTAGGCACCCCTAACCACTGCCATTTTACAAAGAAGGAAACTGAGGAGGCGCCTGGGTGGCTCAGTCGTTAAGCGACTGCCTTCAGCTCAGGTCACGACCCCAGGGTCCTGGGATTGAGCCCCACATTGGGCTCCCTGCTCAGCAGGAAGCCTGCTTCTCCTTCTCCCACTCCCCCTGCTTGTGTCCCCTTTCTCATTTGCTCTCTGTCAAATAAATTAAATAAAATCTTAAAAAAAAAAAAGAAGGAAACTGAGGCCAAGTGAAGTGTCTAGCACCTGCACTATAAAATGCACATAACCATAGGAAGCCTACAGAGAATATATTTTTTATAAAGATTAGCATTTCTCCTTTTTAGATTTTTTTTTTTAAAGATTTTATTTATTTGACAGTGAGAAACACAGTGAGAGAGGGAACACAAGCAGAGGGAATAGTAGTGGGAGAAGCAGGCTTCCTGCCGAGCAAGGAGCCCGATGCGGGGCTCGATCCCAGGACTCTGGGATCATGACCTGAGCCAAAGGCAGACACTTAACGAATGAGCCACCCAGGTGCCCCTCCTTTTTAGATTTTTTAAAAATTAAAAATTAAAAAGTTAAAAATTAAAAAAATTTTAAAAAGTGGAAACAAACCAAATGTCCATCACCCAGTGAACAGATAGATAAATGTGGTATATCCAGACAATGGAATATTCACCCATAAAAAGGAATGAAGTACTGATAAATGCTACAACATGGATGAATCTTTAAAACATTCTAGGTCAAAGAAGCCAGTCACGATGGACCACAAATCCGGTGAATTCCATGTATACAAAATGTCCATAATTGGCAAACCCATAGATATAGAAAGTAGATTGATCGGTAGTTTCCTTGGGCAGAGGAATGGAAGAGCTGGGAGTGATGTAAAGGGAGTATGAAGCTTCTTTTGGGGGTAATGAAAGTGTCCTAAATTTGACTAAATTTAAGTTTGATTAAAAAAATTAATCATCTCTCCTCACTGGCATGTAATCAGCTCCAAAATGGCAGGGAATTTCGACTCTCTCGCCTACCGCCGTATCCTTAGACTACGGAAGAACGTACACAGCAGGGATTTAATAAATATTTACTTACTGAAAAAAAAAAACTTTTTATAAGTTTTTTTTTGGAAAAAAAAAAAAAAACAACAATGGATGTGACAATGGATGCCCAATTCTGTGAATATACTAAAAGTCATTGAAATGAACACTTTAAATGGGTGAATGGTATGGTGTATGAACAATATCTCAAGAAAGCTATTTTTAAAAAGTCATCGGGGCACTAGGTGGCTCAGTTGGTTAAGCAGCTGCCTTTGGCTCAGGTCATGATCCTGAGGTCCTGGGACTGATGCATTGGGCTCCCTGCTTGGCAGGAAGTCTGCTTCTCCCTCTCCCTCTGTTCCTCCCTGTTCATGTCCATGCTCTCTCTCTCTTTCTGAAATAAAAAAATAAAATCTTAAAAAAATTATACATAATTTTTTTAAAGATTTTGTACACACACACACACACACACACACACACACACACACAGTTATCAGCTAAGGGCACCTGGGTGGTGCAGTTAGTTGGGTGACCAACTCCTGGTTTCTGCTCAGGTCGTGATCTCAGAGTCTTGAGATTGAGCCCCGCATCCAGCTCTGCACTCAGCATGGAGTCTGCCTGGAGTGTCTGCCTCTCCCTCTGCTCCTCCCCCTGCTCGCATGCACATGCCCTCCCCCACCTCAGATAAATAAATCCTTAAAAAAAAAAAAAGTCATCAGAGAATTTTAGATGAAAATTTCAAACTCAAAAAACAAATGCCATTTTGTTTATTATGGAATCGTCCCAGAGTGTCTTCATCTAAAGACAGTACCCTGGCTCACTCCTGTAAAACATCAGTTACCTAAAATTATAATTTCCTATACTTTCGTATCTGAATTGTACTTTGTGAAAGTGAGAGACCAAAATAGAGATCACAAATTGTCAGCCACGGGGCAAGGATGAGATACCGCTCCCTGGAACTGTTCGGTGACAACTGCCTAACTTGGGCATGTTCCTGTTTAGGTTTACTTTTTGGGTGGTGGGGAGCGGGAGGGAAAGGAGAGGTCGATTGTTGGAGAGCTCACAAGCTTTAGGACATTCAGAGACCGGTGAACAATGACTTGATTACGTTGCCCTTGAAAGCACACCCACAGATTACATAAGACTCAAATGCCCAACGTTATGACATTCAACACTTGGTCTGCTGCCAGCATCTGAGAGGACAGACAGCGTGATAAATAAACGCCTGACGTCCGAGAAACCAAATCCTAACCTCAGGCCCATAAAGATGCCAGATGGAGTTACAGGAAGGACTATTCACTGTCTCTTTTACAGGAGATTCTCATTTTCCATCTAATTTTCCCCACTCGGCTTCCTAAGGTTTACTGCCAAAAGGTTAAGGAGCTAGAGAGTCTCTAAAGCAAAGCCTCCCAGACCTTGGAATTTTGATTAGAAGAAAGGGAATCTCAAAGTGAGGACAAAACGAGATTAGAAATAGGAGCTCCCGGTAGGACTTTAGATGCAGTCACCTCGCCTCCGCTCCAAAGAAACTATTTTCTTCTTCCTAAGGTTGCCTTCCACATAATATCCCTTGGATTAAAGGAGCTGTGAAATCACCAAATACATACAAATAGAAAAATCAATTAAAAATGGAAACTGAAACAATTTCTATCTTCTTAAAATCAACAGCTTAGGGGCTCCTGGGTGGCTCAGTGGGTTAAAGCCTCTGCCTTCGGCTCAGGACATGATCTCAGGGTCCTGGGGTCGAGCCCCACATCGGGCTCTCTGCTCAGCGGGGAGCCTGCTTCCCCCTCTCTCTGCCTACCTCTCTGCCTACTTGTGATCTCTCTCTCTGTCAAATAAATAAAATCTTAAAAAAAATCAATAGCTTAGAGTAAATACTATTAAGCTATATTAATGTTTTGTACAAAAAGACCAAGACACAAAATGATGAGATGGAGATTAATATTCTAGGACAGAGTAATATTCTAGGACAGCACTACTATTACCTCGTAAGCATTGTGGAATAAGACATTTTTAAAAGGACTCAAGAATTAGGGCCGTTTTTATATAAGACAGTGATACTATCATGCAGTTATTTGGGAAGCATTTTGCATTGGCTAAAGAAAAAGAAAAAGGAAGAAGGAAAGAAAGAGACAAAGACAGAGAGAGGAAGGAAGGAAGAAAGGGAGGGAGGGAGGGAGCAAGGAAGGGAGAGAGAGAGAGGGAGAAAGAAAGAGAGAGAGAGAGAGAAGGAAGGAAGGAAGGAAGGAAGGAAGGAAGGAAGGAAGGAAGGAAGGAAGGAAGGAAGGAAGGAAGGACAGAGGGAGGGAGGCAGGGAGGGAAGGAAGGAAGGAAGGAAGGAAGGAAGGAAAGAAGGAAAGAAGGAAAGAAGGAAAGAAGGAAAGAAGGAAAGAAAACACTGCCCATATATATCACCAACAGCAGCAGACCTCATCTGTTAATGTCCCATTTGGTCTGCCAGCCTGTATCTGTTTTTCTGCAAAAAGCTTGTCCTCAGGGCACCTGGGTGGCGCAGTCAGTTAAGCATCTGACTCTTGGTTTTGGCTCAGTTCCTGATCTCAGGGTCATGAGACTGAGCCCCATGTCAGGCTCCACACTGAGCATGGAGTCTGCTAAAGTTTCTTTCCCTCTATCCCTCCCTGCCTGTCTCTCTCTCTCTCTCTCTCTC
>JAQQSY010003296.1:0-13073 GCA_028646535.1 Procyon lotor
CCCCTCTGGTTTCCCCCCATTCACCTTTCCCTTCCTTCTCACAATGTCCTCCATGTTCACTAATAGCTTTTTTGATTTCAACTTGGTTAGATTTTAGTTCTTTTATTTCTCCAGAAAGGGATTTTCTAATATCTTCCATGCTTTTTCCGAGCCCAGCTAGCACCTTGATAATTGTCATTTTGAACTCTATTTGTGACATATTACTAATGTCCATATTGATTAGGTCCATAGCCATCGGTACTGCTTCTTGTTCTTTGTGTGTGTGTGTGTGTGTGTGTGTGTGTGTGCGCGCGCATGGTGAGTTTTTTTACCTTGTTATTTTATCGAGATAAGAATAGATGAAAGAGAGAGCAAAATACTTCTGGAAAGTGGTCAATATTCTGCTCCTAGAATTGCTGTTCTTCCTCTCTTCTATCTCCTGTTAAGTTTGCAGGCATTTAGAATGGTTTAATAACTATCCAGCTGAATTTCTGGGATCCAACACTATCTCGGCCTCCTACTCCTCTACCATCTTGCTCCTCTCCCATTTCATTTCTTCTTTATCCCTTCATCTGTCAGTGGACATCTAAGCTCTCCATATTTTGGCTATTGAGGACACTGTAGCTATAAACACTATAAACCTGTAGAACACTACATTTGTACCCTTTAGGTAAATACCTAGAAATGCAATTACTGGGTCACATTTTTAACTATTCAAGGAACCTCCATAGTGTTTTCCAGGGTGGCTGCATCAGCTTGCATTCCCACCAGCAGTGTAAGAGGGCACTCCTTTCTCCACATCCTCACCAACATTTGTTGATTCCAGAGTTGTTAATTATAGCTATTCTGACTGGTATGAGGTGGTAGCTCATTGTGGTTTTGATTTGTATTTCCTTGATGCCAAGCGATGTTGAGTATTTTTTCATGTTTCTGTTGGCTATTTGGACATCTTTAGAGAAATGTCTGTTCATGTCTTCTGCTCATTTCTTGACTAGATTATTTGCTTTTTGGGTGTTGAGTTTGAGAAGTTCTTCGTCGATCTGTGTACTAACCCTTTATCTGATAAGATATTTGCAAATATCTTCTCCCATTTTGTAGGTTGTCTTTGGTTTCATCGACTGTTTCCTTTGCTGTGCAAAAGCTTTTTATCTTGATGAAATCCCAATAGTTAATTTTTGCTTTTGTTTCCCTTGCCTTTGGTGATATGTCTAGCAAGAAGTTGCTGCAGCTGAGGTCAAAGAAGTTCCTGCCTATGTTCTCCTCGAGGATTTTGATGGATTCCTGTCTCACACTTAGGTCTTTCATCCACTTTGAGTCTATTTTTGTGGATGGTATAATAAAATGGTCCAGTTTCATTCTCCTACATGTAGCTATCCAATTTTCCCACCACCATTTGTTGAACAGACTTTCTTTTTTCCATTGGATACTCTTTTCTGCTTTGTCAAAGATTAGTTGACCATAGAGTTGAGGGTCCATTTCTGGGTTCCTTATTCTGTCCCATTGAACTATGTGTCTGTTTTTATGCCAGTACCATACTTTCTTAATCATTACAGCTTTGCAATACAGCCTGACAACTGGAATTGTAATGTCACCAGCTTTGGTTTTCTTTTTCAGCTTTCCTCTGGCTATTCGGAGTCTTTTCTTGTTCCAGACAAATTTTAGAATTATCTGTTCCAGCTCTGTGAAAAAAGTTGATGGTATTTTCATAGGGATTGCATTGAAGGTGTACATTGCTTTGGGTAGTATATAAATCTTAACAATATTTATTCTTCCAGTCCATGAGCATGGAATGTTTTTCCATTTCTTTGTGTCTTCTTCAATTTCTTGTGCAAGTTTTCCACAGTTTTCTAAGTATAGATCCTTTACCTCTTCGATTAGGATTACTCCTAAGTATCTTATGGTTTGGGGGGCAATTGTAAATGGGATCAATTCAGCCACTTTGCTTAATTCCTGCATAAGTTTTAACAATGCTGGGGTGCAGTGCTTTGGGTTTTCCACATAGAGTATCATGTCATTTGCAAAGAGTGAGAGTTTGACTTCTTTGCTGATCTGGATGTCTTTTATTTCTTTATGTTCTCTGATTCCTAAGGCTAGGATTTCTAGTATTATGTTGAACAACAGTGGTGAGAGTGGACACCCCTGCTATGTTCCTGACCTTAAAGGAAAACTCTCAATTTTTCTCCATTGAGAATGATACCTGCAGTGGGCTTTTTGTATATGATACAAAAATGATATGATATTCTATGATATTGAGGAATGTCCCCTCTATCCCTACAGTGCAAAGAGTTTTAATCAAGAAAGGATGCTGTATTTTGTCAAATGCTTTTTCTGATCTATTAAGAGGATCATGGGGATGGGGGGGTGCCTGAGTGGCTCAGAAGCCTCTGCCTTCAGCTCAGGTCATGATCTCAGGGTCCTGGGATCAAGCCCCACATCAGGCTCTCTGCTCAGCAGGAGACCTGCTCCCCCCCCCTTTCTGCCTGCCTCTCTGCCTACTTGTGATCTCTCTCTCTTTCTCTGTCAAATAAATAAATAAAATCTTAAAAAAAAAAAAAGGATCATATGGTTCTTGTCCTTTCTTTTATTAATGTAGTCTATCACATTGATTGATTTGTGTATGTTGAATCACCTTGCATCCCAGGAATAAACTGACTTGATTTCAGTGAATAATCCTTTTACTGTACTATTGGATCCTATTGGCTAGCATTTTGGTGAGAATTTTTGCATCCATGTTCATCAGGGATATTGGTCTGTAATTCTCCCTTTTGATGGGGTCTTTGGTTTGGGAGTCAAGGTAATGCTAGCCTTATAGAATTAGAGTGGAAGTTTTCTTTCCATTTCTATCTTTTGGAGTAGTTTCAAAAGAATAGGTATTAATTCTTCTTAAAATGTTTGATAGAATTCCCCTACGAAGCCATCTGGTCCTGGATTCTTGTTTTTTGGGAGATTCTTGATTACTGCTTCAGTTTCTTTTGTGATTATGGATCTGTTCAGATTTTCTATTTCTTCCTGCTTCAGTTTTGGTAGTTTATATGTCTCTAGGAATGCATTCATTTCTTCCAGATTGCCTAGTTTATTGGCAAACAATTGCTCATAATATGTTCTTATAATTGTATTTCTTCAGTGTTGGTTTTGATCTCTCCTCTTTCATTTATGATTTTATTAATTTGGGATTTTTCTTTTTTCTTTTTGATAAGTCTGGCTAAGGGGTTATCAATCATATTAATTCTTTCAAAGAACCAGCTCCCAGTTTCATTTATCTGTTCTACTGTTCTCTTCGTTTTTATTTCATTGATTTCTGCTCTAATCTTAATTAATTCTCTTCTTCTGTTGGGTTTGGGCTTTATTTGCTATTCATTCTCCAGTTCTTCTAGGTATATGGTTCATATGTGTATTTGAGAATTTTCTTATTTCTTCCTAAGCCTTGAGAAAGGCTTATATTGCTATATACTTTCCTCTTAGGACTGCCTTTGTTGCATCCCAAAGGTTCTGAACTGTTGTTTCCTGGTTGACCCATTAATTCTTTAGAAGGATGCTCTTTAACCTCTATGTATTTGTGTTCCTTCCAAATTTTCTATTATGATTGAGTTCAAGTTTTAAAGCATTGTGGTCTGAGATTATGCAGGGAGTAATCCCAATATATTGGAATGAATTGAGATCTGATTTGTGTCCTAGGATGTGATGTATTATGGAGAATGTTCCATGTCCACTCAAGAAGAATGTGTATTCTGTCGCTTTAGGATGCCCTGAATATATCTGTGAAATCCATCTGGTCCAGTATCATTCAAAGCCCTTGTTTCCTTATTGATCTTCAGCTTAGGTGGCCTGTCCATTGCTGTGAGAAGAGTGTTAAAGTCCCGAACTCGGGTGCCTGGATGGCTCAGTTGGTTACGTGTCTGCCTTCAGATCAAGTCATGATCTCAGGGTCCTGGGATAAAGCCTCATATCAGGCCATCTGCTTAGCAGGGGTCTAATTGTCCCTCTGCCCCTCCCCCTACTTGTGATCTCTGTCTCTCTCTCTCTAATAAATAAACAAATAAAATTTTAAAATAAAGTCTTTAACTATTATTGTTCTATTATCAATGTATTTCTTGAATTTTCTTATTAGTTTATATAATTGGCTGCTTCTATGTTAAAGGCATAAATATAATTTTTAGATCTTCTTGCTGGATAGACCCCTTTATTATGATATGGTGTCCTTCTTTGTCTCTTATTATAGTCTTTCATTTAGAATCTAATTTGTCTGATAGAGAGATTGCCACCCCAGCTTTATTTTGATGTCCATTAACATGACAAATTCTTTTCCACCCCCTCACTTTCAATCTAGAGATGTCTTTGGGTCTAAAATGAATCTCTTGTAGACAGCATATCAATGGGTTTCTTGGGGTTTTTTATCCAATCTGATACCCTGTGTCTTTTGACTGGAACAGTTAGTCTATTTACATTCAGAGTAATTATTGAAAAATATGAAATTAGTGCCATTGTATTACCTGTAAAGTCACTGTTTCTGTATATTGTCTCTGTTCCTTTCTGGTCTTTATTACTTTCAGGCTTTCTCATTGCTTAAAGAATCCCCTTTAATATTTCTTGCAGGGCTCTTTTAGTGGTCACAAATTCTTTTAGTTTCTATTTGTTGTGAAAGCTCTTCGTCTCTCCTTCCATTCTGAACAACAGCCTTGCTGGATAAAGTATTCTTGGCTGCATATTTGTCCCAGTTAGCACATTAAGTATATCATGCCAATCCTTTCTCGCCTTCCAAGTCTCTATGGTCAGGTCTTCTGCTAGCCTTATGTTTCTACTTTTATAGGTTAAAGACCTCTTGTTCTCAAGCTGCTTTCAGGATTTTCTCTTTCTTTTTTTTTTTTTTTTGTAAAGATTTTATTTATTTATTTGACAGAGAGAGATCACAAGTAGGCAGAGAGGCAGGCAGAGAGAGAGGAGGAAGCAGGCTTCCCACTGAGCAGAGAGCCCAATGCAGGCCTCGATACCAGAACCCTGAGATGATGACCTGAGCTGAAGGCAGAGCCAACCAGGTGCCCCTCTTATTTCTGAAATTTGCAAGATTCACTATTTTGTCTAGATGTTGGCCTATTTTTATTGATTTTGAGGAGGGAGGAGTCCCTGTCCTTCCTGGACTTGGATGCTTGTTTCCTTCCCCAGATTAAGGAAGTTCTCAGCTATAATTTGTTTGATTAATTCTTCTGCCCCTTTCTCGCCTTCTTTCCTCTTCCTTTGGCACCCCAAGTATTCTAATATTGTTTTACTTTATGGTATTGCTGATCTCTTGAATCATCCCCTCATGACCATTAGTTGTTTATCACTCTTTTCCTCAGCTTCCTTAGTTTCCATCATTTTAACTTCTATATCACTGACTCTCTTGTGCCTCATTTATCCTAACAGTTAGATCCTCCATTTTTTTATTACATCTCAGAAATAGCCTTTTTTATTTCAACAAGACTTTAGTTGTTCTATTTCTCCATGAAGGGATTCTCTAGTGTCTTCTATGCTTTTTTCAAGCCCAGCTATTATCTTTACAATCATTGTTTTGAATTCTAGTTCCAACATTTTACTTATTTCCAAATTAATAGATCTCTAGCTGTGATTTCTGCCTCTTGTTTTCTTTTTGGGGGTGAGTCCTTCCATCTTGCTATTATGTCCAGAAAAGAATAGATGAAAGTGAGGGAAAATACAAATATAGCAACAATGACACCAGAAAAATATACACCACACAAATCAGAAGAGAACAGAACCTTAAAAGAAAAGAAAGAGGAAAAAAAACTGAGAATAAAAACAAACAAGTAGAACAGAACAGAACAATAAACTGGATCCTGAGTGTATTTTGGTCTGTTTGTTAGAAGAAACTAGATCCCAATATAGGCAAGAAAGAAAACCTTTTATATATACAAAAATGTGGTTGAATACAATTAAATTAAACCAGAAATGAAATATATATATATATATATATATATATATATATATATATATATATAAATCGTATGTGTAAAAATGAAAATTAAAAAAATAATTGGTAAGAAAATATTTGAAAAGGATAATAAAACATAAAACTGAAGGACTAAAGAATAATAACTATACCAGAAAAATATACACTACACTGATAAGAAGAGAACAGAAACAAAACAGAAAAGAAAAGGGAAAAAATAGGAATAAAATAATCAGATAAGAAGCTGAACCAAACAGAACAGTAAACTAGATTCTGGATGTATTTTGGTCTGTGTGTTAGAAGAAATTAAATAATTCTCCCAAAATAGGTCAGAAAGAAAAACTTATATATATACACAAAAATAAAACTGAATACAATGAAAGGAAACCAAAAATGAAAAATATATATAAACCATAAGTGAAAAATGAAAATTTAAAAAGACTTAAAAAATAATTGATAAAATAAGAAAATAGCTGAAGAGGATAATAAAATATAAAACTGAAGGACTAAAGAATAATAAGAAAAAAATACAAATGCTACATACTTCTTTCCCCAAGAGCCAGAGTTTTTCAGTTCTGTACTATCAATAAACTTGGTATTTGCCAGAAGTTCCTGCTGGTCTTCTGGGGGAGGGGCCTTTTGCCTGATTCTCAGGGGTCTTTGCCCCAGCAGAATTGCACCCCCCTTGCAAGGGGGCCAGGCTCAATGTAAGTGGGCTCGGGAGCTGGTGGGGGTGGTGAAAATGACTGCCCATCCCCCCACCTCTAGCCCAGGAGCTGAAAGTTCATGTCCCCCACTCTTCAGTGTACCCTCATAGAAAAGCGATCAGTTACACTTCTCTCCTAGGTTTCCATCCACACTCTGTGTTTACCCAGACTGTGACTGAGCATTTTTATCTCAGGCACTCCACCCCAATTCAAATCTCCAAACTTTATGGACCCTGTGGCACTCATGCTCCCTGCTCCTTCCAGAGAAGGGAGGGGGTTCTCTCTGAGGTTCTGCCTCTTGCTGCACCCCTACTCAGAGAGCATTAGACCAACTAGGCAGCAGTTTTCAGTTTATGGCAACACCAAGCAGTAAGCCAGAGCTTGGTCTCACTGTTTGCAACTGGCTTCCCAGCTCCAATGTCCGGGAACTCTGCTGCACTCAGTCACTCCCATTCTATTTGTGACCTTGGGGGTCCTGAGACCAAGCTGTCCCATCTGGGATTCTGCCTGCTTTGCCTCCTGAGTGCCTTTCAGGTAAGCTTCTAAAAGTTCTAATTTTGTGCTCTGCTGCTTTTAACACTTTCTGGTACCCAGCTTACAGAGGTTCCCTCTCTTCAGGTTTATCTTCCAATGTATTAACTCGGATTCATGTCTCCTCACCTCCTATTTTGCAAAAAGTGGTTGACTTTCTATTTGTAAAATTGTAGCAATTCTTTTCTCAGGTCTCTGGTTGATTTTGTAGGTTTACGGAATGATTTGATAACTATCTAGCTGATTTCCAGGGACCAGACAAAACCAGGATCCCCTACTCCTCCACCATCTCAGAGGATCTCCTGATTAGCAAATCTTAAGTGACCAACCCCAATGTTCTACTCTTACAGAACAAATAAGGAGTTGCAAAAATGTACTAGCTTTTATGAGCCATCACCAAAATGCAGGCCATTTCCCTATTCACACCTGGTAACTGCAAAGGAACAAAATCTTAAATGACTTGTGAGAATTCATTTAAAAATTTCACCAAAAAACTTGGTGATACATTAAAAAAAGTGCTCAATGTGACTGAGCATCAGGGAAATACAAATCAAAACCACAATGGAATACCACCTCACATCTGTCAGAATGGCTAAAATCAAAAACACAAAAAACAAGTGTTGGCAAGAATGTAAAGAAAAAGAATCCTCATGTACTGATGGTAGGAATGCGAACTGGTACAGTCACTGGAAAACAGTACGGAGGTTCCTAAAAAAATTAAAAATAGGATTACCATATGATTCAATAATTCCACTACCATGTATTTACCCAAAAAATACAAAAACAGTCATTTAAAAATATATACGTACCTATATTTATTGCAGCATTATCTGCATTAGCCAAATTGTGGAAATGGCCCATCATCAGATGTATGGATAAAGAAGAGGTGGTATACATATATGATGGAATATTATCCAGCCATTAAAAAAGAATGAAGTCTTGCCATTTGCAACAACATAGATGGACCCAGAGGTTATAATACTAACTGAAATATGTCAGTCAGAGAAAGACAAGTACCATATGATTTCACTCAAATGTGGAATTTAAGAAACAAAACAAATTAATGAACAGACAAAAAAAAAAAAAACAGACATAAATTCAGAGAACAAGCTGGTGGTTGCCAAGGGAACGGGGGGGATGGGTGAAACAGATAAAGGAAACTAAGAATACACTCATCTCAATGAGCATTGAGAAATGTACAGAATTGTTGAATCAATGTACACCTAAAACTAATATAATACTGTATGCTAATTATACTTGAATAAAAAAATGGATAATTTGTTGGAGGAAGTACAATGTGTGATAAACCTAAGGGAAGTTCCCTCATAAATATTGGGGTAAGGACAAAAAACTTAAATCTACAGCATAGTTTAAGTTTTTTCATGCTCTGCTTTAAGAACTCCAATAAATAAAATCTGGACTTGCACAATAAGTCAAGGAATCATGATGTATATTATGAAAAGATTACTGACTTTATGAAAGATTTTATCACACAATTTCTTAAATAGCTGCTTTTCTCACACATTTTGTTATTTTAAAAATAATTTCTTATTTGACAAATGAGCCCCATGTGCCTTGGGACAAGTCACTGAAATTCTCTAGGCTCAATCCCTTTATCTATTAATAAGGGTTGTTTTAACCATGCTGCCTTCCTCACTCAGTTTTCATAACTATAAAACAAGAGATTTTATATAAAGGTACTTTGAAAACTATATGTACACATTTTTATGGCTGTTGCTTTTATTTTTTTAAGATTTTATTTATTTATTTATTTATTTATTTATTTATTTATTTGAGAAAGAGAGTTTGTACACAAGCAGGGATAGGGAGAGAGACAAATAGACTCCATGCTGAGCTCAGGCCCCCATGGGGTTCAATCTCACAGCCCCAAGATCATGACCTAAGCCAAAATCAAGAGTTGGACACTTAACCAACTGAGTCACCCAGCCACCCCATAGCTGTTGCTTTCAAAATAGAATGGGGCGGAGGGGGACTTTCCAAAATGTATTATTACTACTAAATATATATATATTTGTATTTTAACAGTATTTTTTTTATAAAAGCAATTTTAGATGCCATATTCCCTCTATAAAAATTAAATCTTTCCTCGGTTCATGATCTACTTTTACCATTTTTTAGTTCTTCTGAAGTTACATATTGTTATTTCCATGATCTTCATACCTGGATAATGAGTGGCTCCAGTAGCTTCTCTACAGTGAATGTTTGGACCTGTAGATCTTGAGGATCAATATTCAGTGTGACTGGTGTTTCAGCCGACATGTTGCCTGAGAAAAAATGAAAAGACATTTATTAGTAAAGAAAAATACTTTCTAAAGGGAAGCACTAATGAAAATCATAGAGTGCATGAGATCTGTATGCAGCACCTCTTCCTGATATCAGCTGTAGCCCTCAGAGGACCAGGATGAAAAATCCACTAACAGAGAAATGAGCTATTCCTTCCCCATCTGTTCTCTGGTCATGTAGCTTGGACTTAGATCCTCTAACAAATTAATCTATGTTGGTATGTTCATGACTAAAATAATAACCCAGGGTGGGTTTGCATTTGTTCAGGAGTTTTAAGTAAAAATGAATGGCCAAGTTGGTGTGATATATCTTATAGCATGCAAGCCCTCTAACTTCCAAGAAATCATAGCACTGAGACAGCCAGCGCTCA
Organism: Procyon lotor; assembly: GCA_028646535.1. Classification (NCBI taxonomy): domain Eukaryota; kingdom Metazoa; phylum Chordata; class Mammalia; order Carnivora; family Procyonidae; genus Procyon; species Procyon lotor. Next base: position 9,833 of record JAQQSY010003296.1, read on the forward strand.
TATTTTTAGCCTGTTCTTATTAATAATGACTCAGAAGAGGAGCCGAGTAGGACTTTGGAAGATGCTATACATCTCTATTTGTTTGAGGAACTGTTCAAAAGTTTTGATTGAAAAAGTTGAGGGCAATTTACTTTCCTATTCAGAAAATAAACTAATTTAAATTGGCATAGTTATTATAAAAAGAGAAGGGATTGATATTTGGGCAAGACAAAAGAAAAAAATGACAAGCCATCCTTAAGGCATTAACATTAATTCTAAAATCAGTAAAATTTTTGCATAAGAATATACAAATATATCAAATGACCACATGTGGTATATGTATCATAACATATTCTAATTAACAAATTGGCCATAAGAACTATTACCCAAATCACCAAGTCCACAAATTTGTATTAACTAATTCACATCAAGTATTTATCAAAGGCAGGGGTGCCTGGGTGGCTCAGTCATTAAGTGTCTGCCTTTGGCTCAGGTAACGATCCAGGGTCCTGGGATCAAGCCCTGTGTTGGGCTCCTTGCTCAGTGGGAAGCCTGCTTCTTCCTCTCCTACACCCTCTGCTTGTGTTCCCTCTCTCGCTCTCTTTCTCTCTCTCTCTCTCTCTCTCTCTCTGCCAAATAAATAAATAAAATCTTAAAAACAAAAACAAAAAACCTCTGATATATGGCTCAGTGGGTTAAAGCCTCAGCCTTCAGCTCAGGTCATGATCTCAGGGTCCTGGGATCGAGCCCCGCATCGAGCTCTCTGCTCAGCAGGGAGCCTGCTTCCCACTCTCTCTGCCTGCCTCTCTGCCTCTCTGCCTACTTGTGATCTATCTCTGTCAAATAAATAAATAAGATCTTTAAAAATATTTTTTTCAAAGGCCCACAGAGATAAGCAGTAAGAAACATGTATCACTTACATATAACTTAGTTTGTTAAAAAAAATAATAAATTTATAGTCCACAGAAACATGTGTTACTATCAAGGCAAAAACCCTCCCACTTAGATATTACCCATTTTCTTCTCTATTTGTAGACAAGAAAACATAAGATTCCACCCCCAGAAAATATCCGGATATTTCCCATGGCACCCACAGAAACTAGAACAAAAATAATTGGGAAGTACTACAGTAGTCCCCCCTTATCTAGAATTTTGCTTTTTGTGGCTTCGGTTACCCACGGTCAACAGTGATCCAGTCTAGAAACAGATGATTTTCCTTCTGACATATCATCAGAAAGTAAATAGAAGCCTAAGGCTACATCACAATGTCTAGGTCATTCACCTCACTTCATCTCCACAGATAGGCAGTTTACCATCACACAAGATGAAGACTGAGTACAATAAGATATTTTGAAGAAAAGAGAGAGACCATATCACATAACTTTTATTACAGTACATTGTTATAATTGTTTCATTAGTTGTTATTATTAACCTCTTACTGTGCCTAATTTATAAATTAAACTTCATCACAAGTACATATGTAGGAAAAGGGAAGGGAGGAAGGAAAGAATGAGTACACATTTTCATGGTGTTTCTCTTATCCAGACTCAATCCCTTCAACACTCCTTTCCACCCCAGTGATTTTAGGAGAGAGAATTGTTCTTTTTTCTATACCTCTGCCTACAACCCCCAGGGATATCAGAGTCTCAGGGTAGGGCCCATGTTCCCTCCCAACTGTTTCCCTGAGAGTCTATTCCCATTCTCCTCCCAGACTTTGTCAATGCCCATTGGCCAAGTTCCGTGAAATCTGCATCTCTTTGCTCATCAACCTCTCCCACTCTAGCAGATCCTTCCCTAGATCCATAAGTGTGTTACTGTATATAATCCAAAGATAATCGTGGTCTCCACGTGTAGTTTAAGTTAAAAGGTCAGTGCTTCACCAAGGCCTTTCCACACTGTACACTCGATACACATGTGGAGAGAGACATACACATAAAACCATACTGTAATTAAAATTAACTCTTATCTTGATAAACTCTAATTCTTAGATGAATAACATAATTTTTATTTATTTATATTTTATTATTTGGTTTTGGTTTTGGAGAGAGCGAGTTAGGGGGAGGAGCTTAGAGGGAGACAGAGAGAGAGAATCTTAAGCAGGCTCCACATCCAGCACAGAACCCAATGCAGAGCTCCATCTCACAACCCTGAGATCACGACCTGAGCTGAAATCAAGATTTGGACGCTTAACTTCCATAATTTTTTTTTTAAACAGAGGCAAGGGGCACCTGGGTGGCTCAGTGGGTTAAGCCTCTGCCTTTGGCTCAGGCCAAGATCTCAGGGTCCTGGGATGGAGGCCCGCATCAGGCTCTCTGCTCAGAGAGAGCAGAGAGCTCTCTTTTCTCTCTGCTTGCCTCTCTGCCTACTTGTGATCTCTCTCTCTGTCAAATAAATAAATAAAATCTTTAAAAAATAAGAAATAAATAAAAAGAGGCAAATACTAGAAAAGTTATACATCAATTTTTAAGGGGAATGTCAGTGCCCTGAATCCCTGCATTGTTCAAGTGTCAACTGTACTATATATGTTGAGAATTTTATATAAAACCCATCAACATTGTTGAATTCAGAGAGAGAGTATAGCTTCTGAAATGTAGCACATCTCTATACTCAACCAAACGGGCCCAAAGGCCCAAAGGGCCTCTAGGCCTCCTTTCAGACTATCGTGTTATCCCCTTTTCAGTCTATCCTTAAGTCTACCACAAGCCACTCAAACAAAGCGCCTACAATTCCTTTCCTTTTTAAAAGACATTTTTGCCTTGGAGAAAAAATATTATTCAAATTGTATTAAGTGAAAAATATTGCTTGAATTTCTTTTCAAATGAAAGTATAAACAAATTACTGTAATTCTATGATATAAAAATATATGAAGCATTCCAAAATATGCTTCAAGTAAAAAAATGTTCCTGTTAAAAAAAATAAATTTAATTAAGGGTACTCATTTAAAATAAAGCATATCAGAAGGAAGATGGGTAAGAGAATGGGTGAAATAGGTGATGGGGAATTAATAGTACACCTATTGTGATGAGCACTGAGCAATGTATAGAAATCTTGAATCACTGTATTGCACACCTGAAACTAATATAACACTGTATGTTAACTATAGTGGAATTAAAATTAAAAACCTAATTTAAAAAATCATGGGTTTAAAAATAGATAGATGATAGATAAATAGATAGATGATAGATAGATAGATGATAGATAGATAGATAGATAGATAGATAGATAGATAGATAGATAGAGATAGATAGATAGATAGATAGAT
>JAQQSY010003297.1:0-13073 GCA_028646535.1 Procyon lotor
CCTACCTCTTGCAAAAACAAAACAAACGTAAAATACATTTATGAGACGTGGTTGGAAAACCTTCTTAGTTGCTTGGAGTGAGTGGTAGAGGTTTATTGATCTAAAACAAAAAGAGAGTGATCACCTTGCTCAGAATAGAAACCCCAACTCCTATTAACATACTAGACACTCCTATTCTGGAGGTTTTAGCCTTTTTACTGTGCCTTTTTTTTTTTTACTGTGCATTTTTTTTTTTAAAGATTTTATTTATTTGACAGAGAGAAACACAGCGAAGAGAGGGAACACAAGCAGGGGGAATGGTAGTGGGAGAAGCAGGCTCCCCGCTGAGCAGAGAGCCCGATGTGGGGCTCAATCCCAGGACCCTGGGATCATGACCTGAGCCGAAGGCAGACGCTTAACGACTGAGCCACCCAGGCGCCCCTTTACTGTGTATTTTTAATGACTGCTATCATTAATGAAGAAAAGCACTTAGCTTGTCAGCAGGTTACCTTAATTCAGTACATTTGCAGCTTTACTGTGAATACACTTAGCTGTAATCCACAAATAACTCTGCCTTGTGCATCATCTGTTGTAGAACAACTTCCAAATGACTTGAGGAAAACTCCCAAGTGTTTTAGGAAGAAAGAAGAAACAGGAAAAGAAAGAGAGAGAAAATCAAGGAAAACAGAAGACAAGGGAATCTTTATAACTTGTCTGAATTTAATGAAACCTTTCGTTTTTGTTAATGGCATTGCAAGACATCCTATGGAAATATTATAATAAAGGACCTTATTATATTTTATGCATCTGAAAGAGGGACTTCAACTACAACCTCCATTTTGACCTCAATCTGTACTTTCTAAGTGATTAAGTTCTTTCCAGCTCATCTCTTAACTCAAGCAAAAGACCTAGTGGGCAAAGCATGCCCTGAGGGAAACTACGACTACTCCCTACTACTCCCTCAAGCGATAAGGACCGCTCAGAGCAGGCAAGACCCCGCCCATGACAATGATCCATCTGACTTTCACTGTCCACCGGTGTTTGTCTCACATTTTCCTCATACAAACCTGGAAGTATTTTCAGCACTTTGGAGACAGTCTTAGAAATACTAGTCTGCTCTTTCTCATTGAAATTAATTCCTTTCTTGTTTCACTACCACTCATTTCTCTGCCTTTGGATTTTGTTAGTGGCCAGTGGCTGAACCTGGTCTGTGTGGGACCCCAGGAGCCAGGTGCTCTTGTAGCATGGCCACGCATCCAGCTAACTCAATTATTTGCTTTATGTTCTAAAAATTATTAGAAGAAAAATTAGAAGAGTCTTTAAATTTCCTAAAGTCTCCGTATTTTTCAAGTCTTAGGAAGCACTTCCTCATGATAAGAGTCACTGCACACAAATGAAATTGTCCTACTCAACAATATTTTCGCTGATCATAATCCATACAGACCTATGATAAACACAAACTAGACTTAAATCTCCATCATCTGAAACAGTTGTTCTGTGTGCTTTGCTGAAGTCTGATCGATTGGGTCAGATATGTGAATCTCCAGAGGAATTTCTTAAGTTAGAATATCACACATCCCTGTCCCCAAAGTAGAAACTAATGCAGGCAGTCTGGGTCAGAGGACACAGGGGTGGGGGAGGGGGTGCAGGACCAGCCAAGGTAGTCCTTGGCTTCGCTGAGGATGGAAATCAGATGTGAGCTGGAGAAAGTGGAAGAATAGTTTGTTGGGTAGCACGAGTGACGGAGAATAGCAAACAGAGTTTTGGGGAAACTCAGAAAGGAAAAGAGAATGAGGCTCCTCATTGCTTGGGGTTAGGGGTTTAAATTGGAAAGGGGTCTACTGACACTTCAGTAATCCAGCATAGGGTCTGATCAAAGGCGAGTGTCAAGTGAACAATGGGGTCATTCCATAAATTACCCAAGGTAGGGGGTATTGATGCTGGCAGGAGCTGAGGTTTGCTCAAAGCTAATGTCCTGTAACATGCTTGGAATCCAGCTCCTCTTAGATGTTACTAGGTGAAGGGGGCCTAGAACAAAATTCAGAGGATGATTCTTGCTTCCCTTTGAAAGTGAGAACGCAGCTTCTTTGGCTTATTCCGAGGCGAATACTGAACGTGAGTAAATAGGACCTCACAGAAAAACACCAGAGATGGAGCCTTTCTTAAAGGGAATTCCTTCAGCTTCCCTACCTCAAAAGCATCTAATAAAAAGCAATTATGTATTACTTGGCAAGTGAAGAAGGAAAGCGACCCATCATGTAGGTCAGTAGTTCTCTCGGTGAGGTCCAAGGAGTGGCGGCAGTAGCCCCTGGATTTGAAGTCAGGTTTCTCAGGCCCCACCTTGGACCTATTTTACGACCGACTCTGGGATTGGGATTCTGTGATCTGTGTTCCATAAGCCCTCCGGGTGATTCCGATGCATGCATACTCAAGTCTGAGAACCCTTGATGTAGGAGAATGCTGATGGTATATGAATGTCAGACCAATTGGCAAGCCTTCAGAAACACTAAGGAATCCTGTGAGTACCTCTGTTAGGCATTGGGAACTCTAAGAGTTTGTAAATTTGGGGGCACCTGGGTGGCTCAGTCCTTAAGCAGCCGACTCTTGATTTCAGATCAGGTCTCAATCACAGGGTTGTGAGTTCAAGCCCCATGTTGGGCCCAGTGTGGAGCCTACATTAAAAAAAAAAAGAGTTTGTAAATTTAGTGTGTGGCATTTTATGTGTACATTAAAACTGTTTTATTCAAAGGCATGGTGCCACAAACAGCAGTTTCTAATACAGCCCAAATGTTCTCAAGTTTTTCTAGTACTTGGATAAAAATAAGGTCGCTTGAACATTGACACTGCCCTGTCACTGACTTATTTGCAAGGTTTAGGACCAAGGCCCTCCTTACTCAGGGATGTGGCTAGTTGCAATAGGCCTGTATCAAAGCCTCACAGGGACCCTTCTCGACCTCTGAAAACTTCCCTCTTTCCTGGAAATTGGTTTTGTGCAAGGGAGGAAGAGTGATAAGGGTAGTTTGAGGGGTTGTGTTTTTATTCAGTGATGGGAGCAGGTTGACAAGGGAATAAAAGATCTGTGCCTCAGTATCTAGAGATAAGTTGTTTTGGTAGCCCTGGGTGCAATTAAAGACAGAATCTACTGGCACCTGTCGACCTACCCTGGCAGCTCTACCCTCCTCCACCAGGGCTCCCTTTCACAATATCTCACTCCCACCCTCATTCTCATGGTCCACGGGCCCAAAGTAATGCTTTGGTTGGCTTTATTTGGTCATAGTATCTCCTCCTGAACATCTCCCTAGTTCACTCAGCATTGCTTCAACAAGTATTTCCAGAACTTTTCAATGTGTCTGGGAATCTATGAGCAAAACATGGGACCTTCATGGAGCTCTCATGGGGTGTTTGTGCCTTCATGGAACTTGCATCTTAATGGAGAAAAAAGACAACAAAGAAATAAACTCTGTCACGTCAAGTAATGATACACTATTTTTTTTTTTTAAGATTTGTTTATTTATTTTAGAGAGAGAGAGAGTGAGCAAGGGAAGGGGCAGAGAAAGAGAGAGAGAGAAAATCCCAAGCAGACTCCCTGCCCAGCACAGACCCCAACACAGGGCTCAATCCAATGATCCCAAGATTACAACCTGAGCCTAAACCAAGAACTGGATGCTTGACAGACCGAGTCATCCAGGCACCCCATGATACACTATTTTTTAAAGTCCCTTGGGATTCTCTCGTGTGCATTTGGTACCAGGCCACCTATGTCTTCCATTCTGGATGCCTCATTTCATTAGCTATGATAGGAAGTGAGTATCTCTTTACCACTATGTGAGAATATGGCAGCAGCACCACTCAGTGGAAAAGCTCTGTTCTATGGTCCCTGCTGGCTGCTGTTTTCCAGGAGCATACTCCTTGCCCCAGCTGTGCATAACCTGACCTGGAAAGCAGGCCTGCCTGTTGGGTGGACATCGGTAGGTTTGGTCTTCCTAATGCCTCTATCCCATTCCAACCCCCAGGCAACTGCTCCTCCACAACTATGATAAATGATAACATGATTTGACTCAGGCCTGATCAGCCGTGGCACCCCTTCCTCCTGCCCACAGCAATTTGTCCTGAAAAAGGGTTATGAAGGCTGATCAGAGCCCTTCTATAAGATTTGATACATGAAGCATTAGAAAAGCTCCCTTTCTAGTTGGATGTACTTCAACGTGATAGGTGCCTAAAACTGCCAGCAGCTATGGCAGCTATATTCCAATATATGGAATAAGTGAATCTAACAGGTGAGACAAGGAAGCCCTGTTGATGTATCTGGAAGTCCCATAACTCAATGTTCCCAAAACCAGTTCTCTCCTTGTACTTATCATTACATGACATAATACAGATCATTTTGCACTTGAGCTAGTTTCAGTGAAATAACAGTTGTATGCTGAATCTCCCAAGATCCTGTATCTAAAAAATGCTCCCTTCCACTTCTACCACATCTCCAGGGGGTCAGATCATTTTTCTTATTGGCCATGGAACAAGTAACCCTGCTCTTTCCATTTCTTCTCTGTCTGTGAGCTGATGCACAAATCTCATCCTTCCCACTTAACCAGGAAAGATAGTCTCCTTACCAATCACCTCCTACATATAGACACCAGAGTTTTTAGGTGGGTGGGGGCAGGGTTTGCTGGTCCCTTGTGCTCAGTCTTTGCAAGGGCTCGAGGTTATCCTGCTAGACTTCCAGCTTATAAACAAAAGAAGTGTAGCCTCTTAACCTTACCCAAGAATCTGAAAAGGGGAATCTTTCTTCTGGATAGGTATGATTTTTCTCCAAAATCATTAGCTTCCGGGAAGATAATTTTTACACCTCAAGCATGGCTGAGCTGTGGGTGTCATGGCTCCTCTGATTAACCTTATGGAATAAGGAGAGAAGCAAAGGGCAAGGACAGGAAAGGGCATCCCAGCAGAAGAGTGACATGATTACACTTGTATTTTAGAAAGGACAATAGTTTGGAGGGGAGTTTGACTGATGGCAAAGATGCACAGGCATCTATTCTCTTCTTAGTCATCCCAACTCCCTTATCTTCCAAGGTACTCCTGTCCTCTTCCTCCTCACCCCATTCTGACCATCCTTTCTCAAACCCTATCCTGATCTCCTCTTGGTCCGCTCACTCCCTCATTGTTGATGTTCCCAGTGTCTTGTGGCCCACTGTTCTTTCCTTGTCTCCTTCCTTCACATGCTCACATCCACTCTCATGGTTTTAGCCATTCTGTATGTTGAAGATCCTTAATCTTTATCTCCCCCCGAACTTCAGACGCATATACCCAACCCCCGTATCAGCCAGTCATTGGTCACAGGCAACCCCTAAAGGACTGGATGAGACAGTTTCCTGAAGCCCTGAGAATGTCCAGCAAAGGAGCAGCTGGGGGCAGTCAGCAGCAGATTGCCCCCAAAAAGGGGGGACAATTGTCCCAAAGAGGGGGGGATTCTGGGCAGAGCACCACAGGCTCCACTATATCCTCCTAGTTTCCTTTTTCCCTTCACCTCCTACCTCTTCTGCCCCAACCCAAAACTATCACTAGTCTTACCAGTTTTGTGTGCTAGTATCACCAAAATCCATCCCCTATTCTCTAAACTCCCTATTACTGTCCTAATCCAGGTCTTCATTCCATCTCTCCTGGAATACTGCATTGACTTTTCACTGAGTTCTGTACCCTTTAGCCCATCTTGTTCTCAGAGAAACCTATGTGAAACATACATTTGATCGTGTAGCTCCAGATTTAAATGGCTTCAGTAACTTCCCATGACTTTCAGAATATTGTATCAGTCCCTTACACATGGATATGAGCCCTCCTGGACTGGTTCCTATCTGTTTTTCCAATCTCATGTCTTCCCATTTTCCATTTGATTATTCAATTTCTGGTGAATATGTAACACACCCCATCACACTGCATGGCTTCATGGTTTGAAGACTGTGTTCATTCTGTTTCCCCTGCCCTGACACATCCCTTCTAGCTTCCCTGCCTTAATTAATGCTGCTAATTCTCTCAGCTCAGTCATCAGCCCTTCCAGGTCAAGCTATATACCATTCTCTGTGCTTCCAAAGAAACGTGTGCACATCATTACATTATCACTCATCACATTATGTTGAGATGATCTGTTTTTATATTTGTCTCCTTCACAAATTTTTAAGATCCACAAGGGCGGAGAATGGATCTTAATATTTGAATTCCCAATGTCCACTGAATGCACAAATGCACTAGAATTTTTTCACTAAACGGAACCTAACTGCACTGGTAATGAACTCCTGCTTCTTTCATGCAATTAAAAAAAATTGGAATAAAAACGTATTTATTTTTAAAGCTGCTATGACATTATGAGACTTTAGAAAAATTAATATAGAATAAATCATCATTTTTCCTAGCGTTTGGAAATGTGACAAAAGTAAGTATAAGGTGACCTGACATGGAAAGTACAAAAAAAAGTTTTTCTAAAAATATTATATAGAAGAAAAACAGTAAATAATATCAGTTCCCCATTCTTATTTTTTAACTCATTTATGTTTCCTACCATGTGATAGATTTCAGTTCCTTCCCATAACAGATATTCCTACGATGCTAGACCGCAATATAGTTTTTACAAATAGCAAACATTTGTGCTTCTTGCAGTTTCTGCTGCAAGTGGATTACTCCTCAAGCTCCCGAACAAATCGAATGCTCTTTGATTTCAGGGAACTTGCAATGGAGGACATTGTGTCAATTGTCCATTGCCAGAATAAAGTTGCACAAGAACCAACACACCTATTTAAGCTCAGCTGATCTCGGCAGGCTGATCTTGGTAGGTAGCTTTCCTGGGCTTGCTCACATGTGTGGGGGGGCCAGTTGACCGGTGGCCAGCCTAGGATGGCTCAGCAGGAATGATGAGGATGACTTGGTTTAGCTCAATGTGTTTTTCATCTCCAGTGGGCTAGTTGGGGCATATTCACCAGTTCAAGCACCTTTTCAGCTTCTGCTTGTGTCATACTTGTTAATATCATATTAACCAAAATAAGACACCAGACTGACCCTGAATCAGAGTGAGAGTGGACACACAGGTGAGGGGAAGGGTATGGAGGAGAAGAGAACTGGGATGATTCTTGTATTATACCACACATGCCTAATTTTTTTCCAGCTTGTCAGCTAATAATTCACTCATTGGAATCAGATATCCCCAAGGTCCACATTAATTATATCACCTACTTTGGCTTGGCTTAATGCTAGAGAAAAGAAGCCAGCATTTATTTTATAAAAACGACAGCAGCAACAGCAAAACAAAGGCTGCTTTTGATAAAACACCAACAAATTCATGTATGATTTCTTTATTAAATATTTTAAGCCAACTATTACTTCATGTCTGGAAAGAAAAGAACCAGTGCATCAGAGATTCCTTTGAGAGGGCTCCCAGACCACCAGTATTGTCCCTGGGACACACTTGATGAACTCCTGATGAAAGTAGATATATTTTGAAAATTTGAGTGCAGTTTCACACAGATGAACTTTTGTTTTATGCAGCTAATACCATCAAATACAAAATTTCTAATCCTAGCAAATACCAAATCTCCTGTTAAATATTAAATATTGATGGTTCTACTTAAAATGATTACAAAAGCTGATTTCAGACCGGCCTCATTCTTCAAAGTAATTTCTTAAAAGCATGATAAAATGGAAAGAACTCCTGTTTATTTATATCCCTTGCATCGCTTTCATATCCATGACACTGGCAAGGCCTTTGGGCTTTTCTCTACTGTCTTTACCTACAGTTTATGCTGTTTTTTAAACATGTTCTTAAGGTTCATATTCTTTCACCTGATCACTTTGGATTGATTGTGACAGTAAATGTACTTTTGTTTCCATAGTGATACTTGGTATTTTACTGATTAGGGAGGAGAACCCTAGGGCATAAGGAGAAAATAAGGGTATGTTGATAATGTAGCACAAGAACATTTTGTAACCCTAAGTTGTTCTGTGGCTACTGCACAAATACCTTTTTTTAAATTAACATATAATGTATTATTTGTTTCAGGGGTACAGGTCCGTGATTCATCAGTCTTACACAATTCAGTGTAATAGCACCATAGCACATACCCTCCCCAATGTCCATCACCCAGCCACCCCAAGCCTCCCACCCCCCACCCCTCCAGCAACCCTCAGTTAGCTTTTTCTTTTCTTTGAGAGAGTTTTGAACGTCATCTGGAAGTTTGGTATTGTGTGTTTGGTGTGTAGATCTTTTGCCTGATTTTGTGGGTGACTTCCCCTCCACCCCAGCTTTACCAAGATATAAATTACATATCACATTGTGCAAGTTTGAGGTGTCCAATGTCTTGATTTAACACACATATATATTGCAAACTGATAACCACCATAGCATCAACTAGTTATTTATTATTATTTTGGTGAGAATATTTAAGATCTACTCTTTTAGCAACTTTCAGGTATGAAATACAGTACTATTAACTGTAATCACTATGCTGTGCTTTAGATCTTCAGAAATTACTCACCTTCTAATCTTTGACCAATATCTTCCCATTTTTCTTATGCCCTCAATCCCTGGTAACTGGCATTCTAGTCTCTATTTCTACACATTTGTCTTTTTTAGATTCTGCATATACTTGATATAAAGTATTTGTCTTTCTCTGTCTGACTTACTACACTTAAGGACTTAGCATAATGTCCTCAAGATTCATCCATGTTGTTACAAACAGCAAGATGTCCTTCTTTCTCAGGGCTGAATAATTTTCTATTGTGTATGTGTGTCACCACATCTTCTTTATCCATTCACCCACAGACAGATACTTAAGTTGTTTCCATATTTGGTTATTGTAAAAATGCTGCAAATGAACATTATGGGGTGCAGATACTTTTTGAGATAGTAATTTCATTTAGTTTGGATATATATCCAGAAGTGGAATTGCTGGATCATATGGTATTTCTATTTTTTGTTTTTTGAGGAACCTCCACACTGTTTTCCATAGTAGCTGCACCAATTTATATTCCCACCAACAGTGCACAAGCATTCCCTTTTGTCCACATCCTTGTCAACACTTATCTCTTGTCTTTTTTGATGATAGCCATTCTAAGAGGTGTGAAGTGATCGCATTGTGATTTAGATCTGCATTTCTTCAATAAGTAGTGATAATTGGCACCTTTTCATGTCACAAGCAGCTTTTTAGTTAAAATTTAACTTATTTTGTCAGACAATTGTCTAGTAATACCAGATGCTGATGAACTTTTGGAAATCAAACCTCAAGTCAAATATAAAATTAATTTGGCTTGAATTATGAGTTTTAAATTCAAAATTCATTTGCCCAACTTTACACAAATTCATGCCCAAATCTGGGCACCTGCTATTCTATTTTGTTTTATTGTTTTTTAAAATTATTCTTTTTAAAATTATTATTATTTTTTAAGTAGGTTCCAGGCCCAGCGTGGAGCCCAACATGGGGCTTGAACTAGGACTCTGAGATCAAGACCTGGGCTGTGATCAAGAGTGAGACCCTTAACCAACTGAACCACCCAGACACCCCTATTTTGTTTGCTATCATGCAACTGGTATACCCACAAATTTTAACATCAGGAAAGTATGTACAAACCAGCAACCGTATCTATTCTTATCACAACCATAGCTACACACACCTTGCATCTTGGAAAGTCAAGACACTAATAGAATGGCAGAGTATTAACTGTACATTTGAATCACTGCGCCTCTAAAATCCGGGCAGGAGGATACCAGATCCCGACCTTCTTTCCCACCTCGGAATGCTTTCCCCTTCCATTAAATAATTTTTTATTTCTAGATGTTGTCTCCTTTTATTTCTACAAAACACAGAAACACGAAACTACAACCCCGGGAGGCTGAAAACTAAAGGAAAAAATTAAAAATGCCTCTTGCAAACTCCCAGCAGGTGAATCCGTGGCGGCGCCAGGAGCTGGGAGCTAGAGCAGCACCAGTAGGCCTGGGTCCCGCTGCGCACGCGCCCCTGCGTTTGCGGCCTCCGGACTGTAGGGGCCGCTGTGGCAATAAGCCTGATGGGCGCGTTGGGCGCGCTGGGCGGCTCAGTGCCGCAGGCGGAGACGAGGCGGAGCTGAGAGGACGCGCCGGGTAGGTGACCTTGCGCCAGGTGAGCGGCAGCGGGTGACGGGCGACGGCGGGGAAACAGGGTGGCCTCCCCCCACTCTCTGGTCCCTGGCCTTGGCGGAACGGCCGTCCTGTGGGCCTCGCTCGCAGGTGCGTCGGGCCTGACGGCGTTCCCCTCAGCCCCCGAACCGTCGCCACTCGGTGGGCGCCCTGAACCGTCTTTGGGATCCCTGACCTCATAGGGCCCATTTCCCGCCCCTCACGTGCCAAGATCCCGGCACCGGTCGTGGACACCCGCCACCCCAGGCACCCTCCCTCTTCCTGGACAGTTTCTTGGTGTCGCAGCTCACCAAACTCCTATTTAGAGGGAAGAAGTGCTGTAATTGTTTGCACCTGTAGTGCCTCTTTCCTTCAGTCACGGGTTCCCCTTGCAGTTTCCCAACACAGTGTCCGGAACTTAACTGAATGCAGTTTCTTTTTCTGGAGGCTTCAAATGCAGCTGTCTTTGAGTAATAATAGCCAACTGTAGTGTAGGTACCACAACGTGGGGAGGGAATAGAGCTCAGTAATACTTTACAGCCCTCAGATTTTAACAGCCCTTGTGAAAACCTTTCTCCCTTAAGAAGATTCGAGAGATGCAAAGGCACTTTCTTAAACTTTTTTTTTTTTAAACATCAAAACAACAAATACAGAATCCATTTAAAAAACTGAAGTGATTACAATTTTATGTTTCGTAATTCTGGTGATAACTTGTAAATGCAGCACCTTACCAATTTTGGAGTGTGGTGGGGGTGAAGTGGTGGAATAGGGGTGGCCTGGAAATTGAGAGACCTGGTTCATCTCACTCCCATTGCAAAGACAGTCTCTTTGGGTCTAGTTTTCTCTGTTTAAAAAAGGGAATTGGACTAGATGGTAAGCATGACAATTAATAGCTATCATTTATTGAACATCTGTTACATCCTTTAAAAAGTGTTATCTCACTTAATCCACACAGCTGTTCTGTACAATAGATAACATTACCCCTTCAGATGGAAACTGAGGCCTGCAGAGGTTATTACCTATTCCAAGACCTCCAGCTTATACGTAGCAAAGTTGGAAGGAATTTGAGACTATGTTGAATCCCCTCAAGACGTAAAGCCTTCTGATTCTATCCCAAACTTGTTTATTCTAATTTAAATTCTTTTTAAAGTGCTCTGTCCCAGACTTCAAATGATTTTCTTAAATATTAAGATAGTGTGGTATGTGAAACTAAAATAACAAGTGTATTTTACATCTCACTAAAATATTTTGTCTATTTTAGAATTCCCCAAGTCTTAAAAAAGGAGCTTTGATTATTGCTAAGGTTCCTTCTCACTAACATTCTATAATTCTGATGATTTTGTTTTGACATCTTCTGTTGAGATGCTGATTTCAAAAATGAATATCTGAAGATTAAATTTTTCCCTAAAGTAACTCATAGTCCTTTTATCTTGATCTAATTTCCACATACAACATTATATAGTCATGCCAATGAATTGTTTAATACCAGTTGCCAGATACACTCTGGATCATCTGCCTGAGCAAGAATTTTAGTAAAGGAGGGAAAATCATCAAAAAATGAACAGTTCTGACTATCTAGGACCATGTTGTACAGCCTCATACATTGTGCATTAATTCCAGGAGGGTACCATTCTCACTCATACTTTGAGGTGTGAATGACCCTCATGAAGCTGTGTAAGGCGGCATCCTTTCTCTCTGCTGCTTCCTTTTCCAGTCACATATTTCCTTTGCAAGAGGATGGGCAGAAGAAAAAGGTGAACTTTTTACCAGGGAGGGACATATGAAGTAAATGCAGCTAAATTTAGATAATTTTTGTTTACAGGTAAGTATGAAAAAATCTCACTCTGTTTTTATGAAATATGTAAATGACAGTTTCATATCATTTGTCAATAAGGGAACAAGAAATGAGTGATGGAAAAATGAAGAAGAAATACAAGTAGGGACTCCTGGATAGATTCCACCAGCCAGGGGTTGCCCTTTGGATACCTGATTTATTGAGTATTTTGCAAGTGGGCCCACACACAAGCTAATCACCAAATTGCTTCACCAGGAGCAGTGCAGTGCCAGGTTTCCATCATCCCTGCCAGACTCTGTGTGTGTGTTTATTTTGTTTGATTCCCTTTTTAACACAATAAATGAGTATTTCCCTAGCTTAAAAATAAACCTATTTTGAAAGCAAGTGTAAGTAGAGATTGGTCAATATCATACACAAATAAGTGCTGGTTACTTACAGTGGTAAACAAAAGAGTAAGGGGAGAAGTTGGACAAAGTAATGGGAGGACAGGAAGTTCTAAAGGAAGTGTGCTACATGTTAAATAGATGTTTTTGTCTTAGGTACAGTTAATTTGAGTGGTGATGTCATATTATTGCTCTGCTTTGAGTTTATGATTAGTTCTGCAGCTTTTAAAAATGGAATTTACATAAGCTCTGCACTTGAAAATAGCTAATCAGGTTTACTTTTAGATTAAAAGTTTACTTTTGATGTAGATATTTGTTTTCCCCAAAAGTTTTGACAGTGAGCACATCTGTAGACTAACAACTAAGGTTTTGCAGTCTACGTACTTTACTTATCCAACCAACACAAGTTGAATTTCTGCTCCAGCCATGTGTCTATAGCTGTGTGGGCCAGGCATGTTAAAGATTCAAAAGAACTTTCTACACAAAAAGATTTTGTGTTGTATTGTTTCTTATAGTTACATATAACAAATTTTTGACTACTAAAACCCTTTTTGTACTCAGTAATCTGAGTACATGTTTTTTTCAAGTATAGAATGTTATTAAAATTTCTTTGTTCAGGGGCGCCTGGGTGGCTCAGTGGGTTAAAGCCTCTGCCTTCGGCTCGGGTCATGATCTCAGGTTCCTGGGATCAAGCCCCACCTCGGGCTCTCTGCCCAGCAGGGAGCCTGCTTCCCCCTCTCTCTCTGCCTGCGTCTCTGCCTACTTGTGATCTCTCTCTCTCTCT
>JAQQSY010003298.1:0-13071 GCA_028646535.1 Procyon lotor
TTAGTACCTGAGAGCTTGTCACTGTTGAATTATATGTGTCAAATTTGGAGAACAGGACTGTTTGAGCATGACATTCCATACCAGTAACTGATTTTAAGAAACAAAACCCATTCTTTTGAAATCTTTTATTAGAAAATATATCGCTTAGTTTACCCAATTCATTCTAGGCCTTTTAGCCAGGGAAGTGTTTATAGTTTTAAGTTGGATAAAATAAAATCTTTCAGGGATATGTCAGTGTTTCCATTACACTCCTTCTTTCACCCTGAAGTAGCACAAGTTTATTAGTGTGTCCATAAAAATTAATATTCCACTGAACCTGGCACCAAACCATAAAGTAAATGTTTACATATCCCTTCAAACATTAACTCAGTGGTTTCTAAAAAATGATAAGCCTGCCAGGCATGAAAATTCTCAATTCATAGCTTTTCTCAGCTAATTCAGTTAGAGAATTCTTTCAATGACTAAACTCAGCTAAAAAACAGCACCTGAAATGGACAGGACATGAGAAGAGAAGTGTGAGAAAACTTTATTAATTATCCAGAAGCTTCTAGCATGAAGTCATCCCAAAAAGTGGAAACTATCAAACAGGGCAGGCATAGTCAAGCCTGTTATTTGCACCAAAACATACATCTCTCTCTCTCTCTCTCTTAACTGCATGTCATCTGTCAGGAAATGGCCTGAGGGCCAACTCACATGTGGCTGCTGTGGGGGAGGTACTTGGGACACAGTTGCAGATGAAGTGCTGACTGAACTCCTAGCTTATTAGTTGACCCAATGGCAGGGAAGCCAGGACTCCACCCACGTTTAAGATGTTAGGTACATTTTTGGAAGGCTGACAAAATGGTTCTCTGGATTACTGAGAGGCCAATGGCAGGACAGGAGAAAGGAAGGTATGGTGAGCTCAGGCATAGAGACAGAAAAGAACCAAGAAGCCTGAATCTCTTCTTTTGTCAGACCCTATCCTCGTTCTACCCAGAATGAATCCTCGTTCTCAGTTCTGTAACTCCTTAAGTCTTTGCATGACTCTAAAAACCTATTATAGTTTTTTTTTTCCTTTGAAGTATCAGAATTAGAAATCTTATTTGAATCAAGACCACCCTCCATCACTTACCAGTTGTTTTTGGTTTTGAGCAATGTACTTCTTTACCTAAATACTACATTCTTTATCCATAAAGTAAATGTCCAGTAAAGAGTTCTCAACAAATACTTGATAATACTAAGTTGTTGTCCCTTTACCTTACATTGTTAGGGTTAGAATCACATGAATTGACACATATAAAACTGTTTGGTTAATAATAATGACAGAAATAGCAATAAGATAATCATTTATTATGAATGAGGCAAGGTTAAGAATTTGGCATTAAAAGGTCTTACCTAGTCTGTACAAAACACATTTAAGTTATTTTGTTTTTTGATTTTTTTTTAACTTTTTAAAATGTGTTTATTTGAATAAAAAAAATAGGCCAAATGGATACATTTCCAATGACAGGCATAGAAATTATGCTCTCAGAATTAAGCTTGCCTCATCTCCCTGTTAATTGAGACAATTGGCCATTTGTGTGAAAATCAAGTAATTATATGCTCCACTGCCTTCTGAAAGAAAGGATGCAGAGAAAAGAAAAACACAAGTGTGGGCCACCTGTAGATAACAAACAACTTCTGATCATTCAGAAAAAACTGAAAATGTTGTCACCCTCACACAACTTATGGGTGATTGGGTGGCCTTTGAATGTACTTTGAGTTCCATCTTATAAGTCTGAGAATGATTCACTTCTAGAGGATGGAAAATAGCTGTTTAAATATTTCGGAAGGGTTGCCACTTAAGACCTTTCTTAGGAAGCTTATGATGGTCCTTATACAGAATGCAAGTGGATGTTCATTGCTATACTGTGACTCACTTGACATAATAACTACAATCCTTTACATGTTTTCACATGTTACAGACTAATCAGACATTTACATTTATTAACTCATTTCATTCTCATAAATGAGATAAGTAAAGCAGAAAGCATTATACCTGCATATAGCTGCAGGTTCTGGAGGAGTTTTGAGATCACATGGTCAGAATATGCTGGAACTAGGGCTGAAACTCAGCAATTTGATACCTTCCCTATAATATAATGATATTGTTGTATAATTTTGCCAGGTATGCTCTGTTACAGGATTAGCTCAATTTGTTCTTGGGGCCTTCAGAGTTAAGTGTGGCATATGATAATTTTCTGAGAATTCCTGTTTGCCACTTGGTAGACTTGATTTGAAGCCAAATTTGAGGTAGATAATGTGTCATCATACACCTTGCCATGTTTTTCTTTCTTTCTTTCCTTTTTTTTTTTTTTAAGATTATTTATTTATTTATTTGACAGATTTTTCATGTGAAAGATCAGAGGCTCTGAAATTCTTAGCACCTTTCCCAAGATACTTAATGATCTCCAAATTAACCTACAGATTTAGCAACCAAAATCTCAGATGGCTTAATTTTTTTTTTAAATTTTTTAAAGATTTTATTTATTTGACAGAGAGAAACACAGCAAGAGAGGGAACACAAGCAGAGGGAATGGTAGCGGTAGAAGCAGGCTTCCTGCCATGCAGGGAGCCCGATGCGGGGCTTGATCCCAGGACTCTGGGATCATGACCTGAACCGAAGGCAGATGCTTAACGACTGAGCCACCCAGGCGCCCCATATGATGGCTTAATTTTTTAGCAGATGTTGACAGACTGATTCTATCTATCTATCTATCTATCTATCTATCTATCTATCTATCTATCATCTATCTTTTATTTATTTATTTGACAGAGAGAGATCACAGATAGGCAGAGAGGCAGGCAGAGAGAGAGGGGGAAGCAGGCTCCCCACAGAGCAGAGAGCCTGATGTGGGACAAACTGATTTTAAAATTGATATAGAAATGAAAGGACCTAGAATAGCCAAAACAATTTTGAAAAAGAAAAAAGAAAAACAAAATAATTTAGGTGATATGCACTACCTGATTTCAAAGCTTACTGTAAAGCTATGGTAATCAAGACTGTGGCATTAGCATAGACCTACACACACACATCAATAAAACAAAACAGAGCATGGAGGTAGACACATACATATATGGCCATTTGATTTTCTACAAAGGCAACAGGGCAATTTATGGAGAAGGATGGGTATTTGTTTCAAATGAAGTAGCAATAATGTTATCCACATAGATAAAATGTACTTTGATTCCTATCTCACATCATAAAAATAATGAAACATTAATTCTAGGTCTAAATATTAAAGATAAAACTATAAAACTTCTAGGAGAGAATCTTTATAACTGGGGGATAAGCAAAACATTTTTAAAATAGGATGTAAACACACTAACCCTAAAAAACATATGCATGTAAACTCAGCTTCATCAAAGTTAAAAACTTCTGCTTTCAAAAGACACTATAAAACTAATGAAAATGCAAGGTACTGGTAAGAAGAAACTGTTACAAACATATATTTAACAAAGGATTTGTATTAAAGATACAGAGGGAGCTCTTTCAACTCAGTAAGTTAAACAGATAGTATAAGTATTTAAATGAAGTTCTAGAACAACCAAACTAATCTAGGGAGTTAGAGACCAGATCAATAGTTGGAGGTGGGAGGTGATTAACTGAAAAGGAGAAAAAGCCCTTTCTGTAACAATAAGGATTTCCTGTTCTGTGAATGATGTATATTGATTATATGAGTGTGTACATTTGTTATAATTTGTCCGAATGTCTACTTAAAATGGGTGAATTTTACTGTATGTAAATTATATCAAAAAAGCTGGTTTTAGAATTGACCAAAATGGTTAACAATTTGGACAAACAATATTTTGAGATTTATTTTGTGTCTGTTTTCATGCATTTGTTGAGATGGGAAGAATTTTCATAAAAGAGACAAAAAAACTTCCTGTCTATGAATTTTTTTCCTATTACAGTGATGTCATCCATGGTGATCTCATTTGTAGAAGAGTCAGGAGGAGCAAGTTTTGAAAAAATTTAGGTAAGCTTTTTAAATGCTTAGTCGTATGTGTCTATGGAATATCTAAGTAAAAATGTCTAGTAAATAGTTAAATGTATGGGTCTGGAGGTCAGCAGAGATATCTTGGCAGAATATGTAGATTTGAGGGTCAGAAGTTCAGATGGTAAATAAACCATAGATGGATGGGATCACCCCTGGAGAATTTGTGGTAATAAAATAAGAGGCCTAGGACAGAATTTCAAAGAAGACATGATTTAACAGATGGGCAGAAAAAGCAATGTCTGCTAAAAGGAGTAAGCTTGTAGAGCTAGACAGCCAGGCTAAAAGCAGGAGAGTAAATTTTCAGATGTTAAGGGAAGCGACACATATCACTTCAACTAGCATTTAATTTAACAAAGCAAGTCATATGGCCTCTCTGACTTCATGGGGGCTGGCGATACAATCCTACCAAGTGCCAGGAAGAAACAAAACAGAGATAGGCATGAATGCCCCTGGTGTCTATCACACTTTGCAGTAAAATTCCTTCTCCTATTTTTAGCCCCACATCTCATTCCTACCTTCCACTGTTAAATCTATTTTTTTTTTATTCCATGACCCTCTAGTCTTTGTGGATCATCTATTACCTTTTTCTCTATATTCATTTTTTGTTAACACTCAAAACTGTGCTGTGCTCCAAAGCATCATGCTTTTGGCAGGGTTTTACTGAATTGCTCAGCCACTGATGATATTTTCTGTCATCATCATTATTTAGAATTAAACAGGTTAATAGTTTTCATATACCAATTTTAGTAGGGTCTCCAGAGGGAGAGGGTAGAAATACACGGGTCTAGTTTATTTTCTTTAAGTAGACACTGAATAATTATATTTAATTTATCATTTTTTCCTTTCATAATTATTGCTTTCTGTGCTCTTGAATAAGAAATCGTTACTTACCCCCAAGATGCAAAGATATTTCCTAAAAGTTTTATAATTCCAACTTTCAAGTTTAGTATATGATTCATATAAAATTGAGACCAATTATGATCTAGGTGGAAATAAAATGTCAATGGTTTTTCATGTGAGATTATGGGCCATTTGTTGAAAAGCTCTTCCTTACCCCATTTGGGTACTTTTGTCACTTTGTCACTTGACTGTAAAATAATGGTATATTTTTGGGCTTTTTTTTTTTTTTAAGATTTTTATTTATTCGACAGAGAGAAACACAGCAAGAGAGGGAACACAAGCAGAGGGAATGGTAGCGGGAGAAGCAGGCTTCCCGCCGAGCAAGGAGCCTGATGCGGGGCTCGATCCCAGGACTCTGGGATCATGACCTGAGCCGAAGGCAGATGCCCAACAACTGAGCCAGCCAGGCGCCCCTATTTTTGGGCTTTTTATTCCATCCTATGATCTTTTTGTATACTTTTATGATGGTACCATATGTTTTATAGTAATAATTAAGATTAGGGAGTATAAGTCCTCCAACCTCGTTCTGATGGTAAAAGATGCTGTTATAGAACTGAGATTCCCTAGTAGCAAGTGGAATGATAGAATTCTAGAATAGCAGAGACCAAGTGACAACACTTAACCATAAGAGGCAAGGTAAGCATGATTCTTATAATGGGCAGCAAGGTCCTAATGGCCTTCAGAATGTCCTGATCTAGAAGAATCTATGGCTGTGCCTTGTAGAACTTGGTATTCCTAAAATCAAAATAGATGGAAAGCCAATAAAAGTCAGCCACCTCAATGACAAGTCATGACCCATCACCAAGGTTTAAATCCTGGCTAGTTCTATTCCTCTGAATGCATCAGCTAAAGGAGAGGTCCCATATCCTTAGCTCTGATTTTCTTACTCCTCACCCAAACAGAACATTTGACCATTTATCATGGGGAAAGGGAAAAGCTCTGATTTTTGAGACAGACTTATCAGACAAAGTCCAAGCTGATATGAATATCCAGGGAATCAAAGTGCCATTGTGGTTCTCCTGTTAGAGTAGAAATGTATGAGAGTCAGGTAATAAATGGACTTCTAATACTGGTCTATCTCATGGGGGGTCTACTGCAAACAAGGGTGTACCAGTGTTTATTTCTCTGGTTCCTAAATATATATTTGGAATAGACATATATGTAGCTGACAGAACCCACACATTGATTTCTTGGCCCATGGAGTAAAAGCAATTGCCATAATAACATTATTATATTGGCTTAGAACCATATGTAGCTAGTTAGTCAAAACTAGTATTATTGAATTCAGAGTAGAAACTTCCAGTCTGGCTTCTCAATATAGATGTCTATTTTGATATCCAGTAAGTCAACCCAGAGACTTTATTTAATCCCTAATTTTTTTATTTTTCAAGATCTCTTTGAGTAAAAATCTATTTACTATTAAACACCAAGAAATAATCACATGTTATTTTGAGGTCAACTGGAAATTACTTGTCAAGAATTGTGAAAGGTCTGGTTTCACCCTACTTATAAGGTAACAAGTTAGCCTGTCATAGTTTCATGATTGCTAGCAGAAGACGTGATATTTTTAGGTCTAAGTTACATTTACGGCAGAGCACGTAGTGTGAATTTTATTTATGCATTGGTTCTTCTTGCCCTCTGAGTTCCATGGGAGTGAGATGGAATAGTTCATGTGGTTCCCGCACTCATAGCTGGTTTGCATCACAGCTCAGGAGCTCTGAGCTTAGGAGAGTCCATTTAATGCACTCCAAGCAAATTTGCCTAATAGCTGCCTTAGAGGGAAACATTAGACTTGACAGTAAGCAAACTTGTCCTCTGCTCTAGAGGAAAATATTATCTTTCTCTAAAGCTGTTTACTATACCAATATCCCTGAAAAAATTACCTCAGACAGAAGACAAGATATGCAGAAACGTGGGGAATTGTTTCTCTACCTTAGAATATCCTTCTCTTGCAGATTTTAAAGTTTTTAAAAGATAGATTTATTTATTTTAGAGAAAGAGAGAGAGCAGTGGAGGTGGGGAGGTGGGAAGGGCGAGAGAAAAAGGGAGAGAGAGAGTCCTAAGCAGACTCAGCACTGAGCTCAGAGCCAGACATGGGGCATGATCCCACAACCCTGAGCTCCCGACTTGAGCCGAAGCCAAGAGTTGGAAGCTTAACTTACTGCATCTCCCAAATGCCTCTCTTTCAAATTTTAACAGAAGAATTAATATATTACATGAGACCCAAGGTTATTGATAGTCTCTGGATTACTGAGACTTCTTTATTGCGGTGGAATCCTGCTCAAACCATCTCAGCCTCCGCCCCTGACAATAAGGCAGGTATTTTTTTTACATACATTTCAGCATTTCTCTAGTACTTTGTACTCTTTCTAGTCTTACTTTTTCAAATACCCTTGGACCAAATTTACACCCTCCATCGAGATAGAAATTGATTGTGCAGCCGAGACCATCATTTTAGGGGCCAAGAGATTCCACATTGGGTTAATGTTGAAGTATTTATCTGTCATGCCATTACATTAGAAAACTCAGCCATCAAATGAGGGAGAGATTTCCCAAAGGAATCCTCAACTGAACTTCACATTTTTTTCCCCAATCCATTTCAGCCAAGGGATAAATTGGCATCCTTTCTGATGTGAGCACATAGTGGAGAGAACATCAGACCAAGATCCAGTAGACTCATGTTCTAATCCCATTTCTTCCATTAGCTTGGTGTATAACCTTGGACAAACAATGGGACTTTAGGTAGCACAGAATAAGAATCACTTATAAACAAATCAAGCAAAAAAAAAAAAAAAAGTGAAAGAAGTTTTGCCAAATTCAAATTACATATCTGGCTTACATTTTAAGATGAATTTTTTTCTTTAATAAGCAGAACAATATTCTTCCATGTGAGAAGCAGATCACTTTACTGTGGTCTTCTTTTATACACAAAGAAAGATCAAATGAAAAATATAGACATTCTGAGATTTTTCTAAACCTCTGTGGAATGATTCAATCTTTTATGCCATGTGGATTAGGCCAGAGACATACACTATCTTAGGAGTTTAAAATTAAAATATCATCAAATTTTATATTTTATATAATGTATTTGAAGGTTTTTTCCTTTACTTTGAAAATGTTACATTTCTTATTTTAAAATAATATTATTTTAAGTATCTATCTTCCCTTCTTATTCCCACAGTTGCCACTCTAGATTGGCCTAGACAATTAATCATTAATCTCTTAATGGATTTCCAAGTTTCTGGCCTGTCTCCTCCTTCAATTTGTTCTTTCAATTTAATTTTTTTAATATTTATTTTAAATATTTCATTTATTTGTTTGAGAGAGAGAGAGCATGCACACATGAACATGGCGGGGGGGGGTGCAGGAGAGGAGGAGGGAATGGGGCACAGAGGTATATGCAGACTCCTGGCCAAGCAAGGAGCCTGATGTGGGGCTCCATCCCAAGACCCTAAAATAATGACCTAAGCCAAAGACAGATGCTTAACCAACTGAGCCACCCAGGCACCCCTCAATTTAATCTTCTTAAAACTTAAACCACCTCTGTCTATTGGATCAAGTACAAACTAGCAATCCTGGAATTTCTTTCCTTTTTTTTCAGTCCTGGAATTTCTAATCTAAGATTGTCTAGTCAACTTTCATCTTCTTCTATACTAAGGGAACTTTCATCCCAGTCAGATGAATACACTTATATGTGCCTTGTATACAATATTTTCACCTCAATGGTTTCGCCTTTCTGATTTAGAATTTTCTCCTCCATTATGTCCACCCATCTGACTTCAACCTTTCCCTTAAGGCTCAGTTCTATATCCACTCACTCTCTGAAGCACTCCTTGATTTTTCAAACTGTTTGTGGCAAATAAAACACACACTTTTAAAAAATGCATCATTCATCTAGAAAACAATCACCAGAAATAGCCAGACATTGTATGTCTCTCATGGATTATTGTTGCCAAAAAATGTAGAAACTGGATCTGATCAGGTATTTTAATATAACTGCAAATTTCAGGAAATACAGGGTCAAAAAAGTTTGTGAAGCTATTCTATAAAAAAAATCAATCATTAAAATTTAGACTATAAAAAATTCTAAGTAATAATAATATGGTTTCTTCCACAAATAAATTATTAAGAAAAAAGAAATGATGGAGGGAAATCTATGGATTCAAAGAAATTGAAGACATATTATAATATATTGACTTTATTTGGATCTTGATGCAAGCCATAAAAATAATTTAAATATATCCAGGGGCATTTGAACATTAACTGGATAATAAAGATTTGATTTTTACATCAACTGATTTTTTTACTTTTTAAAGTTCTTGTCTTTTAGATATATACATTGAAATATTTGCAAATTAAGTGATATGATATCAAAGACTAATTTCATCATAATCTGATTTGGGGGAGAAGGCAAGTTGAAGAAAAATGAAGGTAGAGATGAAACAAGATTGACTAAGAGCTTATAAGTATTGAAGCTGGGGAATGGACTCACTTTTTTTTCTCTGGTTTTGAATATATTTGAAATTTTCTGTAATACCAAAGAAAAAGAAATTAAAAAGCATTATCAAAGTAGGTAGTGATTTTATAAAAATCACTATTATATTAAATTATAAAAATGGAAGTGTGAATGGGGGCAAATTGGAGAGGGAGATGAACCATGAGAGTCTGTGGACTTGGAGCAACAAACTGAGGGTTTTGGAGGGAAGAGTGTGGGGGATTGGGTGAGCCTGGTGGTGGGTATTGAGGAGGGCATGGAGCATGGAGTGCATGGAGCACTGGGTGTGGTGTATGAACAATTAATCTTGTAACACTGAAAAAACAAAATAAAAGTATTTGGGGGAAAAAAAATTAAATGAGATAATGTAACTTAAAAAATGTATTTTCAAAACAAATTGATAGCAAGGCATAATTACTTGAACATGAAAGTTTAAAAAGGAGTTTCACTATTTAAAAGGATTGGAAACAGCTCATTTAAAGTCTACTCTAGCCTATAGGAGGTAGAGACAGGAAGAGGCTGTGCTCTGGTGCAGCCACTCCCATCTTGATAGCCAGATGTCTGTCTTTCCCAGAGCCCCAGCAGCATATGTGGGATCTTTTCTTTTCTTCAAAATCTTAACCTACCCCTAATTTGAATTATTCCAAACTCTAGTGAAAGGCTTATCAGCCACGACTTCAAAGGCTTCAAGACTTTAAAATTCCCCTCTTATAACAAACTGGACATTTTCATACACTGAATGTAGGTATGTATATGGGTAAAAATATTTTTGAATTTCTATATCTTTGATCAAAGAATTATATATTTTACAATTTGTACTAATTTAATAGGACATAGTCTCTCCGATGCATTCATAGGGTGTTCATCAAAGCACAGTTTATAATTGAATTGAATTGTCAGTGTGACGATCAATGTGTTATTAAAAGTAAAAAGTAGGAGATAAAACAATACTTATATAGTAGGCCTTATATGTTAAAATAAATTCGTATATGTGTGTATACACAACTGAACTGCATTTTAAAGTGTGAATCATTTTCACTCCTCTTTTCCCAATTTTCGCACACACACACACACACACACACACACACACACACACACTTGCTTGTACCCAATGGCCTTTTAGACCAGAAAATTAACATTTCTTTTCCAGTGTTTTAAATAGTCTTGTAGACCCATAAGATTTGGTTCCAAAAATCTTTTTTTTTAATTCAGAAAGGCGGATTTAGATCTCTTTTGCAGATGGGATTATTATCTGTATTACTATCTATATCTATATTACTATTATTATAGTAATAAAATCTTCACTTTTTCATTCAGAACATCCAAAGAAGATTACTGTCACAGGCAGCTCCTATACTCACCAGAAGCTTAGAATCAGTAAGAGTGATTCTGATGGATCTTCAGAAAGCTGGGTCCTGAATCTCTATGTGGATGAAAGTAGAGAGGAGAGTAGAGAGGTATCTGAAGAAGCTCTATGAGAGAGATAATGACAGAAATCCCATTTCAACGTCAGAGTTGATAGTGGAGCACCATACCTAGATGGGAAAAACAAGTACAAAAACATAGTCATGAACAAAACAACAACTAGTTGTAGGAAGGTATTGCTGATGTAAGAAGTTCCTAGAATTTGGCTGAACTGGGAGGAGATGATTATTTTAGAGATCTTGCAGCTCAGGATGGGGGAGTGAGGGGAAAAATAACCTTAGTAGCCAGGGAGGTCACCAAGAAGGGAGAGATTGAACATTGTATTTAAAAGACAAGGAAAGACTTTAAGTGAAGAAGAAACTAGAGTAATGGAAGCCAGGAGGATCAGAAGCACTTTGTGGAGTAGGTTAAGTCAAGCAGTTAGGGAGTAGATGAAATTATGGCTAAAAGATATGGCTAGCATGGGATACCAGGTCTTGACCAGAAGGAGTAATTTTATGGAACAGAACATGGGAAGGGAGATTTAAGGAACTGTACCTTAATTCATAGATGATTGATTCCACTTTTCTACTATTCTGGGCTTGGCCTATGTTTCAGTCATGATAATTGGATTGTCGCTTTGTTTATGGGAATGTATCTTTACTTTGTGTCTTGGTAATTGGGGCATTGACTTGTTCTGTTACTATTTGGAACCATTCTTAATAAACTTAACTAGTAAGCATCTCAGGCTCTTTAGAAAATTGGCCTGAACTTCTTTTGCAAAAGACAAGAGTTCTATCCTTGAGCCTCAAACCTATAGTTCTGAATATGTAAGAAATAATAAAAACTGATTTAAAAAGAGGCAAGAGAAACTTTTTCCTTGCCAGTTTATCACAGGCATTTGTTGCCAGGATCTTTGCAAATTACTTTAAAGTTTCCGTTGTGACTCTTCGCCCTTTTCTTTCTAGGCTTCATGGGCCATGATGGGCATTATTGCCTTGTTAACACTTCATTAATATCATAATACATCGAGATACTACATGTTAAGGGTTAAATTATATTCTGTCCCAAATTTATATATTGAAGTCCTAAATCCCATTATCTCAGACTGCAACTTTATTTGGAAATGAGGTTGTTGCAGATGCAATTAGTTAAGATTAGGCCACACTGGAATATCATGGGCCCCTAAGTCAGTTTAATTAGTGTTCTTATTAAAGGGGGAAATTTGGACACAGAGATATGCACACAGAGAGAATAACATGTGAAAATTGAAGTAATATTATCATAAAACAAACAACTATAAGAAGCTAGGAGATAGGTCTGGGAGAAATCCCTCCCTAGTACTTTCAGGGGGAATATGGCCCTGCTGACCACAGGATCTCAAACTTCCAGCTTCCAGAAATATAAAATAAACAAGTCACTCAGCTTGTGCTACTTTGTTATGACAGCACTAGCAAACTTACACATTGTCCTCAAAGTGCCTAGACTAAATTCTTCCTTGGATTATTACCTATTTACACGTCTCTCTAGAAAATTGCTGTCCGAAGAATTTTTGGTCATGATGTGTAATGGAAATGTTTTGTTTTCTGTCCAAATATTTGACATTAGCTAAAAGTGACTATGAGGCACTCAAAATGCAGCCACTGTACCTGAGGAACTAATTTTTTAATTTTAATTAATTTATACTTATATTAAATAGCTACATGTGACTAGCAGCTACCATATAGAACCCTGAAACTCTAGAACTTGCCCCAGTGTAGCAAGAGTGTCTTCTTCTGAGGCTTAGTCCTACCAGTTTGTGTTTGGCCTTCTGTGATCAGCAATACATAAGATAGAATAAAGCATGAATCCCAGAACTTGTCACTCAGGGTGATAAATCCTGTTGATAAGCCTTCTCTTGGTGACTGGAGTTCAACCAAATTGAAGGAAACAATGAGAAAAGGTAAGAATGCTGGATTCTATCAATATCCCCTTTTTTTTTTTTAAAGATTTTATTTATTTATTTGTCAGAGAGAGAGAGAGAGAGAGAGAAAGCACAAGCAGGCAGAGAGGCAGGCAGAGGCAGAGGGAGAAGCGGGCTCTCCGCTGAGCAAGGAGCCCGACGTGGGACTCGATCCCAGGATCCTGGGATCATGACCTGAGCCGAAGGCAGCCGCTTAACCAACTGAGCCACCCAGGCCTCCCAAAATCCCCCTTTTTTTTTTAGATTTATTTATTTGAGAGAGAGAAAAGGAGAGCAGGAGGAGGGGCAGA
>JAQQSY010003299.1:0-13070 GCA_028646535.1 Procyon lotor
ACACACACACACACACACACACACACACACACACACACAGCACCTGCAGTGCACAGAGCAGGTTAGTAACTTGCCTGAGGTCACACAGCCAGCTGGGGGAGGGCCTGGCCCCACCTCCCGGCTGTCTGCTCTTAACGCCCATGTCTTCTCGGGTAAGCCACAGCAGTAACCAACCCCCACCCCCCACCCCCCACCCCCGCACTGGAGGGTCCTTCCCAGCACTGCACGGCTCCAGGAGCCCAGGTCCACACCGACTGGTAGCGAGTTGCGCCTGTCCATGCTGCAGGGGAAGGTCCCAAATGACCCCCCTAAGCAGAGCTCCTGGGCAGCCCCCACATAAACAGGCCAGGTGCCCAAAGCCCAACCCTGGGTGCACCCCCAGGTTCCCAGGCTGGCCCACAGCCTGTGGCCAGGGGGTGCTGTCGGAGGTGGGGGCTACAGGTCAGGGTCTCAGCAGCAGGGACGGGGAGGGGAGAGGGGGGAGAGCACAGCGGGGAGACAGGAAGCTGGGGGAGGGGGGACGACCCTCTAGGTGCAGAGCAGACGGGCCTCTGAGGCCCCAAAGCCCCTCCGTCTGCCACAGCTGTCTTGAGGGGTGCCCATGGTGGCCTGCCCAGCCCGTCCACTCTGTGACTGCGGCCGAGGAGGTGACCCCCGAGCCCCCAGCCCCGGGCCCACCAGCCCGCCAGGGCCTGCCGCCTCGTCCTGCCCCACACTCCCATCTCCCATTCCAGCCAACCCGCCAAACGCCCCCCACCCCTCCTGGCCCCAGACCCTTTGCACGGGCTGCACCTCCACCTGGAAGGCTCTCCCTGCAGCCACCTGCTCACAGCGTCTTCCTCTGGGGCCTCCAGCCCCTCCTCATCTCTGGCCACACCGCGAAGACGGAGACCAGCAGACTCTTGTAGCTCCTGGCCAGCACCCGGCCCAGGGCTGGCACACAGAAGGTGCTCAGCAAACACTGGCAGGCCCTGTGAGCAGAGGAACGCACGCCCCTCTTCCTCGAAGCTGGGCCCCTCTTAAGGCCGGCCCTCCAGCCGCACAGGCCTCTGCCTCCCAAATGTCCTCCAGGCCCAGGATGGATGCTGATGATGGTCCAGGGTCCCCCAGAGCCTGCAGGGCACCTCACTTGTCCTCTCCTGAAACGTGCTCCCAGCAGGCGCGGTGGGGGGCAGGGTCGGCCTGGCACCTCATCAGTGATGCACTCCTTTTTTTTTTTTTTTAAGGGTTTTATTTTATTTGACAGAACGAGAGAGAGAGAGCACAAGTAAGGGGAGCGGCAGAGGGAGAGGGGGAAGCACACTGCCCGCCGAGCAGGGGGCCCCACACAGGGCTCCATCCCAGGACCCCGGGATCACGACCTGAGCTGAAGGCAGACGCTTAACGACGGAGCCGCCCAGGCGCCCCCATCGCCCCGTTGGTGAACAAGCAGCAAGCGCTCCTGGGTTCCCCCTGCCACACGCCAGGTCAGATCATGACAAACTGGGAAATACTCGAATTACCAAAACCATCACAGGCCGTGGAGAAGTGAAGAGCTTTCTGATCCTGAGGGTCTGGGACAAGGAGGGCGGGTGGGAGGCGGTGGGCAGGGAGCCCCCGGGCGTCGGCAGCCTCCCCTCTCACAGGAATCTCGCTGGGCACAACGGCCACTCTTCAAAGAAGGGGCAGGGGGTGCAGGCCCTGCCCGGGCCAGGCCGGGAGCAGAAGCCCCAGCAGAGCCCCAACCCAGAGACCCAAAGGGCAGGTGCAGAGGAAGGCCTGACGGGTGGCCCGGGCTGGGCAGGCGGCCGGCGACCCCGAGCGCAGGCCCACACGTCCTCCTGGCGCCCCTCCCCCTCCTGTCACCCAGGCTCCCTCCTTCCCCCCACAAGCCTGCAGGCTGGCACACCGCGGGGTCGGCCTTCCTCGCGGCTGAGGGCGGCGGCTTCCCCGCGGAGTGGCAGGTGCCCCTCGAGCTGTCGTCCCCCCGCTGTGCGCAGGCGAGGCGCCCTTGGCCAGTCCCAAGGACAGGGCAGGGCTCCCAGTCCACTGCAGCCAGGACACAGGGCACTCGCCACCGGTCCCCAGTTCTGACCCCTCGACCAGCCCCCAGCCGACAACGGCGAGGGAGATGGAGGGGGAGGCTGGGGCGGTAAGTCTGAACCCTCGAAGACGGGCCTGTCTGCCCCCAGCAGGGGCCGGGGAGACCCCAGCCCCAGGGCTGGCCACCAGGAAGGATGGGTTAAGGAAGGCGGCCCTCAGCGGGGTGGGCGTCCAGCCAGGCGGGAAGGCGGAGGGGAGG
The DNA here is from genome assembly GCA_028646535.1 of Procyon lotor. Classification (NCBI taxonomy): domain Eukaryota; kingdom Metazoa; phylum Chordata; class Mammalia; order Carnivora; family Procyonidae; genus Procyon; species Procyon lotor. The sequence goes on from JAQQSY010003299.1 coordinate 2,282, forward strand.
GGAGCAAGGCTGCACGTCAGTGAGCTCTGGACGTCCCGGGGCCCTTCCCTCGGAGCCCTGGCCTCCGTGGGGCACCCTTGGCCCACTCCCTGCCCCCAGGTCCCCCACGGCCAGCCGACCCTGCCTGCCAAGCCTTTGGTGTTTGTGCGGTGCCGTCTGTCAACACGCAGACCAAATTTGGGGTGGGAGGCCTCAAAATTGAGGCCCCCCGGCGGCAAGGACTGGGCGTCGGCAGAACCGTGTGGTCGGATCTGCGGGCCGGGAGACGGCCTGGGGCCCGGAGCCAGAGGCTGGGCCGAGGGGTGTGAAAGCTGGTCCTCTGTCGAGACCTCTACTGTTCCAAAACACACGCTGTCCCAGAGAGAAGGAGGAAGCGCGAAGACCTGGCCCGTCTTCAGCGGGGCGAGGGGTGCGGTGGGGCCCGGCCGGTGCGGGGGCCCCCGCTGGTGTCCCGGGGACTCCCCTTCGAGTCCGAAGCTCGAAGAGCGGGACAATCAAGCAGAATCTCTGGTTCGGGCGCCGGCCTCTGCACACGGGGCCGCCTCCCGCGGGGGTCGCTGGCCAGGCGGCCGCGCGCAGACCGTCCCAGCGCGTCCAGGCCCCACGGGGCCGCGCTCGTGCCCGGGGACCCTGCCGGGCGCCTCTTTGTCTGCATCCAATCTCCTCATCCGAGCGAGTTCTTTTTATTTTTCAATTTGCTTTGCAAATAACCTTGAATTAAAAACCATATATATCTATTTTTAAAAACCCAGTCTTTTACTGCCTTAATTAAATTTCCACAAGATATTTTTCCCTAGGAAAATTCAATTAGGTTTTAATTTTAGTCCTCTAAAAGGCACTGGTGCTTTGAGTATTTGATTTTTAATTTAAGCCCTTGATAGGGCGTTGCAATTAAAGAGTCCGAGGTCCGCGCCGTGGCGTGGCCAGGCCATTCTGCGGCAGCGAGGGCCCCCAGAGGCAGGGGCCAGGTGGGCAGGGGGTGCGCGGGCGAGGCGGGCTCCCTGCAGGCAGCCAGGACCACCCCCCAAGCCGGCCTGCCCTCGCTCTGGGGCCTTCATGCCAGCGGCCCACGGACTGGCTCTCAGCTGGGTCTGGGTGAACACAGGACGCCTGGGAAGAGCCAGAGTCCACAGAGGCTCCGAGGGTCAGTGTCAGGGCCGGCAGCCCTCGTGCACATCTCCCCTGCCTCCCCCAGCCTCCCCATGCCGCACGGAAGCAGCGCCTTGTTGGACACTGAAGGGTTGGGCACGCGGGGAGTGGCAACCCCATGCCAGTCTGTCCAGAGCTTGGCCTGTGGCCCCACTGCCATTCCCGGAGCCTCAGGGGCCCCGCCACTGGTGAGGAAGGGCTGCCGGCCTCTGCCTCCCGCAGCCCCTCCCTTCCTGCCCAGTGGACCCCCTCCCCCCAGGCTGGTGCCGGGACACGCGAGTGTGACCTTGAGAACTGCTTGCCCATCTTGGTTACAAACCTAGGAGACCCCATATCCCCTGCCATGCACCCCAGCCAGGATGGGGGCGAGAGCAGCCTCTGCCTCTGGAGGGGCAGACGCAGGTGGAGCCGGGACCATCACAGAGGTCCCTGAGTCTCACAGTCCCTGGTCCCCTGCGTGCTCACTTGCCCTACGTGTTTCTCTGAGGGATGTCCAGTCGCTCCAGTAACATCAGTTTAAAGCCTGTTTCCCCCTCGCTGAGATGTTTTTGCTCTTCTGTCAAAAAGCGGCTGAGCACACAGCGGTGGGTCTGCTTCTGGGCTCCGTGTCCCGAGCCCACGATGGCTCCGTCCGGCCACCTCTTCGCCAACACGACCGTCTTCACTACGCGGCCATCTAGGAAGTCCCGAGATGTGGCTTACGGATTCTTCTACTCTTCTCTTCCCCCAAATTATTTCAGCTATTGTGGCTCCTTTGTATTTTCATGTATATTTCATAATTATGTCATCTATAGTACAAAAAAAAATCTTGCTTGGATTTTGATAAGATTCACATTAAACTTCCCTGGCAGTTTGGGGAGAATGGACACCTTTACCGTGTTGCCTCTTCCGACCCATGAACACAACTATTCTCTCCATTTACTGAGACCTTCCTGGACTTCATTCATCAGCATTTTGCAGAATCTAGCACAAGTCCTACGTGCATGTTATCAGATTAACACCCAAGTATTTCATTTTTTGAATGATTAAACGGTGGTGTGTCTTTGATTTCACATATTCACTGCTATGATACAGACCTACAACCGATTTCTGTATGCTTACCTTGTATGCCGCAATCTCGCTAAATTCCTCTATTAGTCCCATGAGTTTTTTGGTAGATTCACTGGGGTTCTGTATAAACGGTAATGCCATCTGCAAGCGAGGTTAGCTTTATTTCTCCCTTTAGATCTGTGCCATTTATTTCCTTTTCTTGCCTCATTGCAAGAAAAGATGGAAGGAACTCCAGCACTATACTGAATAAAGTGAGAGTAGCCACCCTTGACTTGCTTGTTCCTGCCCAGGAAGGAAAGAATTTAGTATCAATTACCTACTTATTTATAACATTAAGTATAATGTTAGCTGTAGTTTTTCCGTAAATGCTCTTTATCAAGGTAAGAAAGTTCCCCTCATTCCCATTTTGCCAAGAGCTTATCATGAATAGGTGTTGAATTCTGCCAATTGATTTTTCTTCATAGATTGATATCATCATCATATCATTGATATCATCATCATGGTTTTTCTCCTTTCACCTGTTAAGACAGTGGATGACACTGGTTCACTTTCAAATATGAAATCAGCATCCCATTTGGTCATGGTGTATATTCTTTTTATATTTTGCTGACTCCTATTTTGCCAGAATTTTGTTAAGGATTTTGTGTCTATATATAAAAGGGATATAAGTTTGTGGTTTTCTTTTTTTGTACTGACTTTGGTTTTAGTATCAGAGTAATACTAGGTTTGTAGAATAAATTGGAAAGTGTTCCCCCTTCTGTTTCCTAGAAAAGATTTTGCAGAATTGATGCCAATTATTCTTTAATTCTTTGTTATAATTCCCTACTGAAATGATAGGGACTTAGAGATTTGGGGAGGTTTATTAACTCAATTTTCATAATAATTGTAGGACTATTCAAATGATCTACTTCCTATTGGGTGAATTGTAGTAGTTTGTTTTTGTTTTTTTTTTTTTTGGAAGTGGTCCATTCCACCTAAATTTGACAACTTTTGTATGTGGAGTTGTTCATTCCATTCCTGTATTATCCGTTTGCTCTCTGCGGTCTGTAGCGATGTTCCCTGCTTTGTTCCTGATCCGTGAGCTACGTCCTCTCTTGGTTTATTGCTCTTCCTAGAGGGTTGTCCATTTTCTTAATCTTTTCAAAGAACAAGCTCTTTGTTTCATTGGTTTTCTCTCTTGTTTTTCTGTTTTCAGTCTTATTTAGTTCTATTCTTTATGATTTCCCTCCTTCTGCTTGTTTTGTTCTTCTTTTTTCTAGATTTTTGAGGCAGGAGTTTTGATCCCTGACTTGAGACTTTCCTCTTTTCCAACGTGTGGATATAAATTTCCCCCTCAGCACTGCTTTCACTGTGTCTCACAATTTTTGATATGCTGTGTCTCACTGCCACTCAGTTCACCACAGATTTTATTTCCTGAGAAAGCCCCTTAAGAGCCATGTGTTAGCTAGAAGTGTGCTGATTACACGGGGGAGCCCCCTGCACTCCGGAGGCTCCTCTCCCTGTCCCACGGCCCTTTCCACCCTGTCGCCACACCAGCGGGCCTCAGCCCTGGCACTTACCTGGCTCCCTCCCACCTCAGGGCCTTTGCACTCACTGTTCCTCTGCCTCGTATGCTCTTAACAACCGCCACACACATCTCGGTTCCAAAGTCGCTTCTGTCTATTTCTCTGGGCCTCTATAGGGGGGGTCCCTGCCCAGCCCACACCCTAGTACTGCTGAGTGAGAGCGCTTCGGACTGCTTGTTACCTTTAGGAAGGACAGAGTAAGAAAGAGGAACAAAGAAAAGGGTGCAGAGCCACTGCCCCAAGAGTGAGAAGAGTGTGGACCCAGCTGGGGGCACCAGGTCACTTCCTGCCCCTCCCAGCTCTCCCTCCCAGGAGTCACCCGGGCTGTTGGCCCAGAGGTCCAAGCTTCCTGTGGGGCTGGGTCACAGGGAGGGATGGACACAAAGTAGAACTTTGTGCCACTGCCATGCCCACGGCTGCCTTCCCCCTCCCCCACGCCAGACACGGAGGCTGGCCCAGAGCTTCCAGGTGGCCGGGATGCAGCTCCCTGAGCCTGGCGCCGAGGACGGATGGCACCCGCGGCTGGGGCTGGCCTGTCCCCGGTCCCTGCGCAGCGCCCCGTCCAGCCTCTGCCCTGCAGGGCTTCCGTCCCTCCCTCTGTGCCTGGGATGGCTCCCGGGAGACGTCCGCAGCAGCCCAGAACAGCAGGAGCACCTCGTCCCCGGGGGGCCCGCACACGGGCAGGATGCCCCCGGCACACCGCCACTGCAGCCTTAGGGGCGAGGGCTACCGCTGTGCTGACCCCCTCACCCCCGGGGTGCCCTGCAGGCGGCTCCTGCCAACCCTCCAGCCCCACAGGCACAGGGGCCTCAGGACGGTGAGGAGTCTTCCCCGGGGCGTCGGCGTGGTCCCCAGGATGAGAGGGCGCACGAGAGCCCCCAGGCGAGGGGGCTGGACGACCACGGCCCAGGTGGGGGCACAGAGGAGCCCCACCTGCTGGGGGGCAAGCGGGCACCCGCAGGGTGTGGGGGAGCCCAGGCCTCTCCAGCCACAGCCACCGAAGGTGGCCCCGAACGCTGGGCCCCCCGGCCCCCCAGGTGGCCCCTCCCCAACGAGCACCGTCTGACGGGTAGCAAAGTGCCTCTCCTCTGATGAGAATAAGCCGCTTATTTGATGGTGTTTTTCCAACCCCAGAGTGTCCGTCTTTACCGTCTCATTCCTCACAATTGGTGATGACAGTTTCTGCCCCTCTGAAGTGTCCCGCAGGGTAGGGGCTCTGACGGTGCGGTGATCGTGCAGGGCCCTGTGTCCCGGGCAAGAGCCAGGCCGCCGCCTCGATGCCCGCTGCTCGGGGGGCGGGGGGCAGGGGATGTGTCGGGATGCGGCCTGGCTGCGGGGTCCCATCCACTGAGTGACTCGATGTCCTCGTGGAGGTGACAGAAGAACCAGCCGGTGGGCGGAGTCACAGGGTCCAGGCGGGAGGACCCCACGGCCAGCAGTGACCAGTTCCCGGTGGGTCCACGGCCAGGGTAACAGCAACCTGCCGCTCTTTGCGGGATCTGCTGCTTCCCTGAAGAATTGCCCTGCGCCCTAGACCAGGTCCCCGTCATCCTGGGGCCTGTACTCCAGGCTCTCCGCTCGGAGCAGTGCCACCCCAAAGCGCCAGCCCTCCTGTGGCCCGCTCAGATGTCCCAGCTGATGTCCACCCTCAAGACACGCAGGTGGGCTTGGGTCCTGCCCGCGACCCACCCTCCGGGGGCTATGTCCCCCACCCCGCCGGCCCCTTGTCCCACGTGGCTCCGGGGCTGCAAGGGGAGCTGCTCCGGAAAGGCCGGCCCGGGGGGGGGGGGACGCCCTTGACCGCACTCCTCAGCCCGCGCCCCAGGGCCGCTCCGCGGTCACCAGCCCTGGCCTCTCCCTGAGCACCCCCAGCCTTCGGGGGATTTCCAGTTCCCGCCCCTGATGAATGGCTGCTCTGGGCTGTTTCCTGCGGCCCCCGCTGGATAAACAGGCCCAGCCCTGATAGGCCTGAGGAAGGACGGGAGGAGGCGGGTGGAGCGGCCAGGAAGCCAGGGAGGGGACAAAATGGAAAATCGAGGTGTCGGGCCAGGGGTATCTGCCAGGGTCGGTGTCCAGGGACCACCCAGTGCAGGCTCCCCAGGGCAGGAAGGGCAGCCCCCTCACCCCATCCTGCCCTGCTTGGACTCCCGGGCACCCCGGGGTGGGGTGGGTCCAGCCTTGACCTCCCTGCCCTCGGAGCCCCAGCGGCCTCCGGCCCCCAGCCAGCACCCGTGATCCCTAGTGCCCCTGACACAGTGTCCCTCCCGCCTTGGGTCTCACGGTGCAGCCGAGAACCCCAAACTCTCACTGGGTCACGGCACTGCAGATGCCCTGGGGAACCCGAGTCATGGCCCCTTCAGAGATGAGCCAACTGGGACCCCCGGGGGCACTCAGGTGCCCTGCAACCCCAGCCGAGGAGCTCGGGGACCAGCCCAGAGTCCCTGGAGGACGTGGTCTCAGTCTGCCAGCAGCCAGGGCTGCCTCCCCAGGACACTCCAGGGGCTGAACCCCCTCGGTGCCCTGCAGTTATGCTCCCTGAGCTCCTGGGGGCCGCTCCTTCTGCTGGGCCTCCCCTGCCCACCCACCTGCACTCTGCCTACCGGTGTTTCCAGAAACTTCCTCCTAAGTCCTTCTTGCAGGGAGCCTATCCAGATCTGCTTCTGGGGAGCTCAGACACAGGGCCACCGACCCGAGCCCTGGGCCACCCTGCCGACTCTGCGGGGTCCTGGGCACACGGTCTCCCCTCTGCTGGGGCACCCAAAGACGGCCTGAACCAGGGGTCTGAACGAGCAACCCCACTCAGGGGTTGCTCACCGAAAGAAGGCACCAGACACACACCTGCCTTTTAGAAAAGAGAGATGTAGGGGCGCCTGGGGGGGCTCAGTCGTCGGGTGTTTGCCTTCGGCTCAGGTCATGATCCCAGGGTCCTGGGATCGAGCCCCGCGTCAGGCTCCCTGCTCCGCGGGAAGCCTGCTTCCCCGTTTCCCACTCCCCCTGCTTGTGTTCCCTCTCTTGCTGTGTCTCTTTCTGTCAAATAAATAAAATCCTAAAAAAAAAAGGAGAGATGGATGGGAGGTGCTGTGGGGGACGTCCTCTGGGATTCGGGCACAGCACTCCTGGCTGCCCGGCCCCAGGCCAACCCCCCGGGCATCCGGGCAGTTGAGCGGCCCGTCTGCTGAGTGGCCGGCGGCTCTGTGCACACGTGAGGCACACGAGGCTCGGTCACAAGACCTACCACAGACCACCCCGTGCAGCTGGGGGCACCTGGCTGTCCTGAGCAGGCCAAGGCCAATGTCCCCACCAGGGGTGGGCTGGGGTCTCCCCGTGCACTCCCCGGCACGGCCCCCAGCCCCCACACAAACACCAGCCAGGGCCTCGGGCTCCCGAGAGCCTTGGTCCCCAGAGACCCCTCTTCCCGAACCAGATCCCAGGCTCCTTCCGTGGTCCCAGCCAAAGCTGGAGCTCCAAGGGGATGCCTGGGGGGTGGGGTGGGATGGGGAAGGCCCTCTAGGGAGGGGACATGTAAGTTGGCACAGGAGCAGGGTACTGGGGGCCGGCCGGGAGCACAGGAATCAGGGACGAGGTGAGAGCGTGGGCCAAGTGCACACGTAACACATGCCCTCGACAGGTGCGAGGGCCCTGTGGCACGCGCGGCCAGACCACCTGCCACTCCGGGATGGTGGTGCCCACACACAGGTTCCAGCCCCGGTGCCCAGAGGAACAGCCTGTGCACTTAAAGGCATGGGCGTCTGGCTTGTCCTCGGTACCGACGGCAGCCCCTGACCGCAGCCCGCTGGGAGGGGGGTCAGCGAGGAGGGGAGGAAGGGCTCTGGGCCACGGGCTGGGCTGTGGGACTGTCCCCAGCCTGGGGGAAGGCTGGGCGCCCCGTCACTTCGGGGCTTGTAGAGGACCCCCGAGGCCGGGCTGGGGGGAGGTGGCCGTGCTTGGGCAGGGCTGTATTTGCCTGGGCGCCAGGCCACCCGCCGGCCAGACTGGGCACAGTGCGGCCACCCTGGGCAAGAGCAGATTTCAGGGCCGAGGCCGGGTTTACGACTCCACGCCAGGCTTCCCCAGTCTGGCCAGCTGCGCGTCCCGAGCACCCCCAGGTGGCCCTCCACCGGCCCCAGGGCTGGACAGTCTCTGCGGCCTCCACCTCTAGCCAGGCACCCAGGGCCGCGCGAGGCCAGCTGCAGCCGGAGCCCCACGTCGGCCCGCCCACGCTCAGGGCCCAGCGTGGGCGGCAGCGGGACCCAGAAGGGAGCCCTTGGAGGAGGATCAGCCCGCCTCCAGGGACTCCCTCCGCTCCAGGGCCAACCCTCCGGGTTCTAGGCATCCCGGGCTGCTCCCGGCCCCCATATTCACACACTGCGACCCCCAGCACCTCAGAAGGTGACTGTATTCGGAGGCAGGTCTTTACAGAGGTGATTACGTTTAGATGAGGTCACTGGGACAGCCCTGATCCGTGCGCCTATGACAGGGAGGTCAGGTCACAGACACCTAGGGAAAGGCCACGGGGCGGGGGTGGCTTCGGAGGCAGAGGCCCAGTGAGGCACCTACAAGTCGGGAGCACCAGGAACCCTGAGAGATGAGGGAACGGGTCCTCCCCAAGTCTCCAGAGGAACCAGTGCTGCGGCTCCTTGACCTTGACCTTCCTGGACCTTGACCTTCCTTGACCTTGGACTTCCAGCTTCAGGATCCGGAGAGGACAGTCTTCCTTTGTTGTCGGCACCACCACCCCCCGCCCCCCGGTCACCCAGTCTGTGTCCTTTGCTGTGGCCACCCTGAGAGACTGATACACCCGGGAAGGGTCCCCGGAGAGACCCCACCCTGCTTTAGCCCCACAGGTGCCTCTGGACTGTGGTGTTCTTGCCCCGCTCCCAGCCCCGAGCAGGGCCGTGCCCCACAGGGGACAAGCCCGCAAGCCGCCGCCTCAGCCCCCAGCCGGCATCTCCTCCCGAGCCTGGGGTGGCGGCGAGCCCGAGGCTCTGCTCCTGGCCCGCAGCCTGCAGGACCCTCCCAGCGCACACCCCCCCCCCCAGCTCTCCCAGCCTGGGCGCTGCGCCCCAGACGCCCCAGTGACGGCCGGCAGCCTCACCTCCACCACGCTGCCCTCCTGGCCATCGGGGCAGGTACTGGGAGGAGCCACAGCCTGCCTGAGGGTCATGGTCCCGCCACAAACGAGCCTGGCACGCCTCACTCAGCCGGCGGGACACGTCGGAGGTGAGGGCTCCCCTCCCCCGGCACCCAAGTCATGGGCATCCTGCGCCCCAGGAAGGGCACAGGCCCAGCTCCCGGAGCAGCGCCACCCTCTGCTGCGGAACTGCTGGCGGGTGCCTCTCCCTCACACCCACCGTGCAGTGATGGGGACAACAGATGTGGTGGGGGGACAGTCCCCGGGAGAGTGGGGGAGGGACAGTCATAGCGGCAGCAGCGGGGGTGGCCCTCGTCCCGCGGCAGCCTTGGCCGTGTTGGTGACCTCAGTGGTCAGTGGTACTGTCTCCCCCGCAGAGGCACAGGGACAGGATTGGCTTCAGGTGGCGCTCAGGGGCTGGTCAGCACCCCAGGACCTGCCCTCTGCCTCCTGTCCCCCTGCAGCCTGTCTCCCACCTGTCTCTCTTCCTCCAGAGACCCCACGACCTCTCGGCTCCTCCCACAGCCCACGGGTGTCCTCCCACCCATATGGCACCTATAGGACCCCCACCGGCCCTCGGCCCCGCTGGGCCTGGACTCGCGCTGGTGCTCGGTGGGGCCTGGGGGGACTCTGTCCATGGGGCACCGTCAGCCCTGAGGGCCGCTCGTCACGGGCCGACAGTAAATACTCCCTACTTCCAAGTAATCGCTGTAAGAACCAGAGTGAGCCGGTCCCAGCTGTCACGCTAGCTCCCGGGCGCCAGGTCAGTCGTTAAAAGCGAAAGGTCAGTTTTGCCTCTTGGTTGCCTTTTAATCGGATTCGGCATCTCCGGCTTCCCGCCATCGCCCGCCAGGGCCCGGGCGCCTCATTAATGGGAACGAAGGAGGGAGATGACATCATTTACATTTAATTGTCTTGTTTATCCGCGTGGCTCGTGGTTGTTTTAATAAAGGGCAGAGGCAGATAAAGGCTACATTTGCATCCTGGCAGGGGCGTCTGACAAGGTCTCCTGCTGTTGACATTTATTGTTTGCAAATGAGATAATCCAATAATACGAGAGCCACTTCCCCTCCCGAGCCTCCCTGCGCCTCCCTGCCTGCCCTGCTGGGCTCCGGCCGGTTGGTCCGGCCCCAGGGACTGCGCGGCACCGCTGTCCCACCCCCCAGACACCTAAGGCACGGCCCAGAGCAGGCTCTGGGTGGAGGGGGCCTCTGCCACCCACCAGGTACAAGCACCCGCTGGGCCCAGCCACCCACCAGCTGGAGGGAGCTTCTGCACTTTGCCCCGGAGGAAACCGAGGCTCAGAGAGGTCACGTCGCCCGATGTCACACAGCTGACACGTGAGCAGAGCTAGGAAGGCACCGTCTGAACTTTGCCCTTCGCTATTGGGCATAATGGATCTCCACGGCCGTGCACCTGGACTAATGCACAGAGTTTTCACTAAAATGATTAGTAATATGGGGCGCCCAGCGATCCTGCTTCTACCTACCCATGGACACGCAGCTCTGGTTGTCAGAACCTCCAAGGAACCTGACAAGACATCCCTAGAGCTGCACAGACTCTACTTTCCAGACCCAGATTAGGGGCCTAGCAAAGGATTATTGTTTAGTTTCTAAATCTCACCCTCCTAAAAGGTCTTAGAAGGGATTGACATTGTATTGGGTCTACTGACACATTTTGTGGGTGGCTTTATTTGAAAGGAATATTATTATTGGCCAGTGGGGTCAGGAGCCTCCTCTGAGCTGCCTCAGCCCACCCCTCACCTGCCCCAAAACTACCCTTTGTCACACAATTCAGGGTGCTATGGGCACTGAATTGTCACTGGACCTGAGCTCCTGAAAAACAGCAGGATCCAAATAAATCCTGGATGGATGGGTGGTTCGATGGATGGACC
>JAQQSY010003300.1:0-13069 GCA_028646535.1 Procyon lotor
GAAAGAGATTCTCTAATATCTTCTATGTTTTTTTCAAGCCCTGCTAGCATCTTGATAAGTGTCATTTTGAACTCTATTTCCGACATATTACTAATGTCCACATTGACTAGGTCTCTAGCCATCGGTACTGTCTCTTCTTTTTTTTGTGGTGAGTTTTTCCACCTCGTCATTTTTTCAAGGTAGGAGTAGATGAGTGAGAGAGAAAGATTCTCTGGAGTTCCGCAGTTTTCACTGATTGATTAACTAGGTCTTGGGGGGATATTCTCGCTGATCTTCTGAGGGAGGGGCCGTAGCCTTTGTTCTCAGATGTCTTAGCCCGAGGCAGAATTGCACCGCCCTTGCCAGAGGATGGGCCAAGCACTTTGCTCAGGTTTGCTCTAGGGAGTCTTTGTTCTCTGAGCGCTTTCCTTACCGCCCTGGAGGCCAGGAATGAAAATGGTGGCCTCCCAGTCTCCGGCCCAGAGGAGCAGAGTGCTGGGCGCTGCGATCCTCCACAGGCCCTTAGAGGAAAGCCCTTATCACTCCCGTCTCCCTTGTCAGCCGACCGCGCTCTGTGCTCAGCTGGCCCGTGGCGGATCGCTTCTATCTGTGGCGCGCGGCCCCCTCTGGAGTCCCCAGACCAGCAGATTCCTGCTGCGCGCACCCGCACCACTCCTCCTGGAGGAGGAAAGATGGGGTGTTTCCGGAGCCGCCTCCCGTGGGGTCCCCACTTGAAGTACTGCAGCCCTATATGAACTATATGTCTCAGTTCCTATAGTCCAACGTAGGCCTATGCGGCGTTGCGCGGCTCCTTCTCTGCCGCCGGCTTCTCCGCCCAGATACCTGGGAGCTCTGCCACACTTGGGCTCCCCTGGTCCCTCGGTGACCCCACGGGTCCCGAAACCACCCATGAGGGCTGAACCCCCGGTTGGCCTCCGGAGCGATGTCCCTCAGCGGAGCGGACTAGAAGTTCCGGATTTTGTGCTCCGCGGCTCTGCGGCTGCTGGGAGCTGGCCCCTCCCCCCGGGGTCTCTCTTCCCATTGCTTTAAATTCACTTTTTCCACACGTCCTACCTTCTGAAAGTGGTCGATTTTCTGCTCCTAGAATTGCTGTTCTTATTCTCTTCTCTCTCCTTTTGTGTTTGCCGGCTTTTAGAGTGGTTTTCAGCCTCTTTCTGGATCCTAGTGCTCTCTGTGCCTCCTACACCTCCGCCATTTTGCCTTGGGTCCGGATTCTAGCATTTAGTTAGTCCCTTTTACATGTCTTTTTTTTCTCATGTGTCATAGGGTCAAATAATACCTCCTCCTTCAAGTCAAAGGAGAATGTGTTTTGATGAGTTTATGCTTTATTTGTTTATGTATGCATTCATTTAGAGTGTTGATGCCTTTATTTCAAATAAATGAAAAGTTTGTAAATTAGAAAATTTGATTTTGAAGAAACATGAAGGATGTAATATCTTGGCATGGGAGATAAGCTAGTGTTTTTCTGTGTAGACATGTGGATGTATTGTCTAAATTCAGACCATCCTGTTTCCCCAGAGTGTGCAATGCATAAACACAGTCATTAACAGATATGGTCAGCTTCATACTATCTACTTACGAATTTACAAGGATATGGAATGCAGTTGCCCCTTTTATTTCCTTTCGTCAGGATAGAGAGTGATATAGTATCACTGGAGATTTTTAATACCATATAAAGGCAGTGAAGTAACATGGCCAAAAGCTGTATCTCATGAAGGATGTAAAATTCAGAGTATGCAGTGACATTTTAATAGCATTCCAGGAAAACAAGTTAGTCCATCTGTGAATGATTCACTCTTCCTTTCTTGCCCACTGGAACTGGGATTTGCCGGTTGGTTCACTGAAGCTTCTGTGCAGATAATAACATGTAAATGTTTTTGCATCACTTTGTTCCTTATTTATTATCAAGCTAGACATCTAGTATTAGTTGCTTTGCAAATGATTCATCTCAAATTTTTATAACGTAGTTGTATTAAAATTGACTTGATAATATTGCAGCAAAATTGCATTCTTATTTGAGACCCAGCCCAGAAGAGCTCCAGTTTAATATGAGAAATTAAAACAAAACCAAAAACTCAAAAAACTAAAAAGCAAAAAGAAAATAAACAAGTTAGTCCTGCATCATCTGTGTTATGCCCCCAGAGGAGTATGAAGCTGTAGAAGAGTAAAGATTCCAATATTTTTTGAAAATAAGTGCTTACAAGGCAAATTGGTAAGTTTGGTCAGCTTCTGTACCACTGCCTTGCACATTGGTGCCCTTTTCTTGAATACAAATGCAGGACTAAGTAAAATGAATGAACGTTAAAAAATATCCTGAGCCAGAACCTCTAGGTGACACGTGCTACAATTTTTCATTTGTAAAGGCTGAATTATGTTTTCCATGCCAAACAGAACTAGCCATTAGGAGTGTCTATGGTTAGATTTTGTCAATGGTTCTCTAAAATTATAAAGTCCATGAAATCATTTATAAGTAAAATGCAGTCCCATCTAGAGAGTTGTATTCTATATAAATGTCAGAAGTGGGTTCATTTGAGGCAGTTTTCTTTAGAGAAGTCATGTATTAATTTCTACTGCGAGCCAATTATCATTTGTGTACAGAACAAATAGCAGTTTACATTTAGTAAAATATTGCCTGATGTAATTATCTCATGTGATCTTCCAGATAACCAAGTAGTAATCTTAAAGACGTAGGGAGTACTATTAGTGATGAAAGTGGGTCTGGTGATGGCAGCTAACATTTGTTGTTCACTATGTGCCAAACTCTAGTAGGTAAGCATTTATGTGGATCTTCTCATTTAATCTGCACATCTTGGGAAGTTGGTACTGCTCTCTCCGTTTCATAGATGAAGAAACTGAGGCTCACAGAAAATCATCCACTCTGGTGAGTGATAGAACCAGTGTTTGAACCTTGACAGTCTGACTGGAGCTTTTTGGTAGAAACTTGCTTTTAACATCTTCTAAATTAATTGTTACTGGCAAACTAAGCACTTGCATGTAGAATCTCATTAATAAATGAAAGGAGACCTCCTAATTCTTCTGCTGTAATGAATTTGTGTTCAGATGAATACACTGCTAGGCATATTTCTTTGTCACACATTTCTGGGTTCCTTGGCCATATTGGACATTATAGCCCCTTATCAGGTGATCTATCCACATTAGTGTAGGGGACTGCTATGCCTGTACTGAGATCCCACAGTAGTGGGATAGTTGCTGTGGCTATTAGACAACTCTGCCTAAATATCGTGTGGATCTCTTATGTGATTACATTTTCGAATCAAACTCATGATCTTTTCTCTTTCTGTCTCGTGTTTCTGTATGTGCGTGTACTCACATGCCCCTCACACACTGTGACATGTCCCATCTTCTTTTTCTTGTATTTGTTATCTTGGTTGGTGGCAACATGTTCTGCCCAGTGTCTAAGTCAGAATTAGCCTTCTGCCCTCCCTTTGAGCACAACACCACACACATTCCAAATCACTTATTATGTTCTTTTAATTTACTTTCTAAATCTCTTTCAGAACAGGTTATTATTATTTTTTTAAAGATTTATTTATTTGAGGGAGAGAGCATATACATGGAGAGGGGTTGAGGGAGAAGGAAAGAGTCTCAAGTAGACTGTGTGCTGAGTGTGGAGCCTGAAGCAGGCCAGTCTCACAACTCTGAGATCATGACCTGAGCGGAAATGAAGAGGTTGGTCAGTTTACCAACTGGGCATCCAGGCACACCTCAGAGCAAGTGTTTGGTTTTTTTGTTTGTTTGTTTGTTTGTTTGTTTAATATTCACATGAATTATCTTTCAATTCAGATTCTTATCTCCTAGTCTGAGTATTTTGATAGCATTCCTAGCTGATTTCTCTGCCACCCATTTTGTCTCCCTATAGTTTTTCCCTCATCATACAAAGAAAAGTGGTCTTATAAAAATCCAAGTCTTGTGGGGTGCCTGGGTGGCTTAACTGTCTGACTTTCGGTTTCCTCTCAGGTCATGATCTTAGGGTTGTGAGATTGAACCCTGAGTCCAGCCTGCCCTGAGCATGGAGCCTGCTTAAAATTGTCTCTCCTTCTCTCTTAATAGAAAAAAAAAATATATCCAGTCTGATCATTACCATTTCCCCTCTTTGGACCTGTAGTGATTTTTCATGGCTTGTACTGGTGGCTTAAAATACTGATAACATCAGAATCATCTTGGAGATGATTCTTGGAGAAAGAAAATGGGAAGAGCCACCTCAGGCCAACAGTCTGAGAATTCCCTGGAGTTGGCCCCAGGCGTGTGTCTTTCCTGAAAGACATTACATATGCTCATATGCCCATATCTCCTTGGTTATCTAATGGAAATCTCAAAGTCAGTGTACCTAAAATGGAACTTCTAGGGGTGCCTGGGTGGCTCAGTTGTTAAGCGTCTGAAGCGTCTGCCTTTGACTCAAGTCATAATCCCAGGATTCTGGGATCGAGCCCCGCATCAGGCTCCCTGCTCGATGGGAAGCCTGCTTCTCCCTCTCCCACTCCCTCTGCTTGTATTCCCTCTCTCGCTGTGTCTCTCTCTGTCAAATAAATAAGTTAAATATTTTAAAAAATAAAATGGAACTTCTTTCTCTTAAAACTTATGCCAACTTTGGTTTCTCTATGTTAATTGATGACAGTTCTATCCTTCAAGTTGCTGGTACCCTCCCCTCCATGACTACATAAATAAAAATATTTATTTTTAGATAAAATAGATAAAATAGATTTTAGATAAAATAGATAGGTAAAAATATATCTATCTCTCTCCCCAAACTGAGATTCTTGATCTCTCTTTTTTTGTTCTATTTTTTCCATAGCAGTTATCACCTTCTAACATGCTACATATATATATTTTTTTCATTTATTATGCTTGTTTATTTTTAGCTCTCCTGGGGTAGAAGTGTTTTCTTTTGTTTGATGAAGTATTCTTAAATAGGAAGCACCTAAACACATTATCTGACACGTGGTAAGGAATTTGTTAATATTTGTTGAATCAGCAAAAACAACCATACCAGAAAATTACTATCAGTAGCAAAATTAGTAGTAGTAGAGGATATAAAGGACTTGGGTACTGAAGTACCATTGTCCATGTCCAGCTCTGTGCCTCAGTTTCCATCTAGAAAATGGGTATACAACTGTCTACTTTATAAGATTGTTGAGGATTAGATGAGACAATCTCTAGGAAGCACTTATATCAGTGATTGGCACAAAGTAAGTGCTTAACCAGGGTGAGATTCTGTTAGGTGAATGGGTACCACTGGAGGTACTGTAGTTCTGAATAATTTCTCGTTTATATTTCCTCCAAGATTAGGAGGAAATATTGAATTGCAAATATGCATTGCAAATATATTGCAAATATTGCATATATTTCTCTGCAATGCCTGAGAAATAAATGTCCTACATAATGATGGCCAATAAGATTTCTTTTCCTTTCTTAAAGGCAGTTTTATACTTTAGGATTTTAAATATATCTTGCTTATGGTATACTTAGAACTCTTTTTGACTGACGTTCATTCTGGCCATGAAAGCTAATGCATTTGTACTGGCTTCCCTGAATCTATTGGTTCCAGGTCTTCGTATCTGTATTTTCAACCTGAAGAATGGTGCCAGGGTCACATTATACCCTCTGGTCCTTTCATTCGACTTGCAACTGGAATCATTTCTTTCCACTCCTTGGGATTCTTCTGACTGGCCTTTTACCTAGCTTATGCAGTATAGAATTGGACTAGGTTCTATTTTTTGTTGTTTTCTTTGCACAACTCCCCAATATTCTTTATAAATGGGGGGATGGGGGAGGGTTAGACACTTTAGCCTAGTTTACTTTTTTATACCTATTTTTATTACCTGAATTCAGTACAAATTTAAAGAACTTTTTAAAATTAAAAGTCAGGGGCGCCTGGGTGGCTCAGTGGGTTAGGGCCTCTGCCTTCGGCTCAGGTCGTGATCTCAGGGTCTTGGGATCGAGCCCCACATCGGGCTCTCTGCTCAGTGGGGAGCCTGTTTCCCCCCACCCCCCTGCCTGCCTCTCTGCCTACTTATAATCTCTCTCTCTCTCTCTGTGTCAAATAAATAAATAAATCTTTAAAAAAAATAAAATTAAAAGTCAAAGTAAATATGAAACCAGACAATCTAACTGGTACTCTCTTGCTGATGTCAGTCTCTTCTAGAACATTCCAGGATTGGTCATAATGAGTTAGAAAGTTCATGCCGTGTGTCAATAATATAGCATAGAAGACGGGAGAAAGTGGACACAGCCAGTTGCTCAGTTCTTGCATCCTTTAAGTAGATGGTTTTGAATAACTTCAACCTACTCTCGTGATAAGGATACAGAGTGAAATTCTCTCTCTCAAGGTGAGAGAAATGAGACTTTTAAAAGAAGAGCTCTTGTAGGGTCAAAAAGAATTTGCAAAATTCAGGCACCCCGGAATTTTAGGGTAGGGGTAATAAGAGGGGCAAAGAGAACAAGATAGAAAAGGTGTATAAGAGCACAGCTAATATCCCTGTAGGGCTGAAGCATGAAGAAAATGGTATATGATAAATCTAAATTAGTAGTTGGGGTCAGCTTGTGAATGGTCTTATCTGACATGCTACAGATTATGGATTTTTTAATCTTGTGCAGGATTTTTATGTAGGAGGCATATTATTATATCTGCGGTAGCTGTATGTAGGATAGGAAAAAATGGTGAAAATATAGAGAAAAGAGAGTTTTTTCTTTGTATTTAGAGGACATTAGAGAAGAATCAGTAGGTCATAGGCAACTGAGAGAAGGTCTTGATGAACTATAGAACAATAGTTTAATAAGGAATAAAAATTACATATGTAAGTCAAAATAAACCCATGCTGTGGGTTGTGAAACACACTATCAATTGGCAATTAGGGAACACCATTATTGGAATTCTTCAAATAAGTTTAGAACAAACATTTTAGGAAGTTGGTTTACCAGGACAACCTAGGTAAAATGTAAGACGACCAGTTAAATTTGAATTTCAGATAAACATTGATTTTTTTTTTTTTTTTTTTAGTGTATGTTCTGTGCTAAAAACTATTTTTTGTGTATCTGAGATTCAGATTTAAGTGGGTATCCTATTATTTTTATTTAGAAAAACTGGTAATCCTAGCATTATAAAAAGATTATGAGAATGCCCGGTGATCAGACTCAATAATCTGATCCTTCTTTTGATGATAGTGTTACCATATTTGTTTGCAGGTGTGAGGTACAGGCCCCATTGAAGCATTTTCTAGAACACAGGGAGAACCTTTTGGGGAGTCTTGTCTACATTTAAGTGGCTATTAGGAATTTTACCTTAGGAAATTGTGTAATTACTTAATCAAGAAGAAAAGAGAGACTAGGAAAAAAAGGGAAAATTCAAAGTACTGAGAGCATCTAATATTCAGCAGACTAGATGGACAATGTCTTGTGTATTCAAGAAAACAAAATGAAGTGTCATCCCTCCTGTGAGGGATCATCCAGTTTGGTTTATCAAGCGTGAGTGAGGCTGGGATACCATTGTTGTGTATGCTCTTGATATACAGTGGCTCTAGTGTTCGGGCTCCTGTTTTTATTGGAGTTGTAAAAGCATTACAAAAACCCCAACAGTAAGCACGCTGCCAAGAAGGTGAGGTCATAGTAATATGACTTCACAGGGAGCTAGGTCCTTAGAAGCCCTAGTGGACCAACAAACACTGGACTTGTGGGGCAAAGAGTGCTGAGAAGGGGCTTATAAGAAGATGTATATATGGCCCAGGTACCCTAGGCTCTGGGATGAGTTCTCTTTGGTGTCTAACTTATTGCTGGTGAGTTTGTATTGTCATTATATTGCCAGGCTTTCTGATTTAAAAGGACCACTCTCTGTTCTTGTTCAAGTAATCTCATAAATCATGAAATGGGACAGAATGAAGCCATATAGGAATGGCAGTATTTATCTTCACTGTATTCCTTATTTTCTTTTTTACTGAAGGTTTTTTCAAGAAGATCCATAGAAATCTGATTTGTACAGATATTAAAATACCTCCTTTTGAAGAATGTAGGGGGAATGAGGTGAAATAGATTGGGCTGGGCAAGAGAGTAGAAAGAAGGGGCAAACATGAGGAATGAGACATAGGAGTGACTGTGACTGTCACCACTACACTTATATATATGCTCATTAGGATAAGTCTCTTATATTTGAACAAAATCTTTGCAGTACTGAATATGTGGTGCAATTACATTATTTACATGGAGTGATTAAATAATGTCACATATTTGTCTTGAAAAATGAGCAATAAGTTAACAGTTTAAATGAAAAGAAAATGCTTTCTTTGGCCTTTGTTTTTTTCTCCATGATAGATACTATATAGAGTAAGAGAATGCATGCAGACACAGTTGCAAGGGTTTTTTTTCATAATTACAAAAACTACTTGATTTCTTGGAATAAATATTTTACATTTCCACCACAAAATATGAGTTGCCCTTTAAAAGAATTTTCTAGAAACTACGAGTTTACATATTATAGGTTTGCTGTATGTAATGATTACTTAATTTTCTGATAGGATAGATTTCATAAAACTGGCTGGTAACTGTAGGGGAAGGTTAAGGATGAAAAAATATTTAAATGTATTTGCACGAAGATCTCATAGTGAAGCAATTTATTGTGATTGGTATCTATTTCTGTTGGAAAATTGTTTAAGGTGGCTAATTGTTTAAAGAAGGGTTGCCAAATATCTTAGTTTGCGTGGAGCAGTTCCAGGTAATGTTTGTTGTCCTCACATTGACTGTGGTTTAACATTTGACTGACTTTAAAAAATGAAGTATTTTCATTAATAGCTGCAGTAAAGCCAAGTCAGCCTGGGTTTGATAAGCCTCTACTTGGTACTTCTAGCTTCTCCATAGTGTCCTGTGGGATGTGCGAGTTGACCATTGCGTTGAACAGAATAGTTGAGTGAGTCTAAAAGACACTGTGGGATAACCTCTCTCTTTTCCCTCCCCAAATAGCTTTCTTTCAAGGACAGCATGTGACATATTTGCTGATAAAATGAGCTTGGAGAGGAGTTGTGAGGGGCTGTTATCTCCCTTGTCTGGCAGTGGTTGGGGAAGTCTGTGGCAGTGCAGGTCCTAGAAGCTACCTGGTGTACTGCCTGGGTGTAGTGGCTGAAGCTGCATTTGAGCAATAGTGTACCTGCCAGGCTACCACTTATTGGTGGTAGGAAATGGAAAATTATAAGGTAGAGTAAGTGACAAAAATAGATACTGAAAAGTTCTGCTTAAAAAAAATACATTTTTATTATAATGATTTTTGTCACTTTTTGTAAGTTTATGACTTTTTTTAATTGGTGATGCCTTTAAAAAAAAAAAAACTTTGTAACAATTATACTTATATATTTAATTTTATCATCCTGTTCCCTTTTCAGTGTATCTTGGGTTAGACAGTAAATGGATACTCTACTTATAATTCAGGCCAAGGTAAAGAACTGTGTAGAGCAAAGACATGGCAAAACTAGGCCTGTGGGCCTGCCTGTTCAGCCTAGCTTGGAATGGTTTTTCAGTTTTAAAAGGTTGGGAAAAACAAAGAAAAAATAAACAAAAACAACAGAGACATGTATGACAGAGACCTTATGTGGCCTTGCCTGAAATATTTACTGTCTGGTTCATTACAGAAAAATTCTGTGTCTGGTTTAGAGTCTGTGGTAAGTATGTTCGAAGGCTACTTAAATGTCGTAGTTTATCATAAATGTATCCTTAGTTACCAAGTTAAAATGAGGATTTGGAAATTACTGCTTGTTATAAATGGAGGATGTAGCGTTCTATAGCCAGCTACAGGCTATAGCTTGTGACCCCTTTCAGGTGGAGAGGTACTCACATTGTGGTTTGTGGGGCTTACCAAAACCCTTTCAGGAGGTTTATGAGTTCCGAGTTTTTTACAATAACAGTACAGCATTATTTTCCTTTTTCACTGTATTTACATTTACACTGATGATGCAAAAGTAGTGATGTGGAGGCTTTAGCACAAATCATGGTAGTGACTCCAAACTATCCTAGTTGTTATTATGTTCTTCACTATCATGCACTCAAAATAAAAACAAAAGCCAATGTCACCTAAAAATTCCTTCATAAAGCAGTAAAAATAATTACATTTTAACCCTTGAGTACATACCTTTTTAATTTCACATGTGATTGGGACACCTGGGTGGCTCAGTTGGTTAAGCAGCTGCCTTCAGCTCAGGTCATGATCCCAGGATCCTGGGATCGAGTCCCACATCCGGCTCCTTGCTCAGCAGGGAGCCTGCTTCACCCTCTGCCTCTGCCTGCCTCTCTGCCTGCTTGTGTTCTCTCTCTGACAAATAAATACAATCTTTAAAAAAAAAAAAATTTCACATGTGATGAAATGGGAAATATGCATAAAGCACTTCTCCTGATGGTTTTATTTAGGACAATCTTGTATGTAATTTGATTTATGAGTTATAAACTTGTTGCTTTTTATGAAATGCCATTTTTCCTTCAAAGTGTAACTGACAAACTATGGTTACTGGCAGCCATTTTCTCAAAAATTAATAGAATGAACCTATTAATACTCTAAGAAAACTGACAATATTCGTTGCTGACAATATATCTTGAGGTTTCAGTTAAAACTTAGAAATTTGGAAAACTGTTATCTGCCACCAGAAGTTTGGCAACTTTTCCATACTTGAAAATTTTTCTGAAGATAATAGTGGTGATGTAATAAATGTGATTTTTAAAAGTATTGTATAATGAAATGTGTCAACAGATATTTTGCAAATGACCAATGTATGGTATGGAATCTTGCTTGGGTAAAAGATCCATTTAAAGTAGAAGACAAATTTTAATATGAGTACAAAAAATTCTTTGATACTATATTGCCACTAACCTTTGGGAAACTACCACTTATCTTATTTTGGTGCCACATAAAAACAGAATATCTACAATTATCTTGAAAGGATTTTAAATTACTTACTTTTTTTTAACTAATACCCATGTGAGGCTGGATTTTCTTAATACATTTTTACCAAAACAAAGTATTGGTTAGTGGCAGTGAGAACCCAGCCGTCATCCAGTAAGCCAACCATTATTCTAAATATGTAAGTAATTATTGCTTTTCTCACTAAATTTTATGTTGTTTTGGAAACTATAATTATTTTTAATAAAATATATTATTTATATTCATAGGTTTGTTATTTTTAGGTGAGTTAACATTTAAAATTTTTCTTTTTAAATTACTAATGCAGTGACTATCAATAGATGTAACCCACATAAACACAGAGGTCTTTGGTGTCCTCCATATTTTTAAAAATGTAAAGGTCCTGAGACCAAAAGTTTTGAGAACTGCTCATCAAGGGTTTAAGGAATCACTTCTTTGGTACATTGAAATACAGTAGCTGGAAATACTTTTTGGAATAATTAGGCATAAAACTATCTCACTTAAAAGTTTTTTCATTTAGTTACACAGCATAGTAGTTACAGCATAGTAGTTTCATCAGCTGTTTTTCCTTTTTGTCACAAAAGAAAAACCTTTTCTTTTTTTTTCTTCTTCTTTATCAATTCTTACAGCAATGCTGGGGTAAAAACAACACTACTAGAGGCTCATTCTGAGATGGGGAGCACTGAAATTCTGGAAAAGGAGACTTCAGAAAGTCTCAGTAATGGTACCAGCAGCAACACAGAAGCAGCCAAAAGGTTGGCCAAACGCCTTTATCAACTAGACAGATTCAAAAGATCGGATGTCGCAAAGCACCTAGGCAAGAAGTACGTTGTGTACCAAAGGCTGGTGTCTGAGTGTGTCCTTGTGTGGGTCTCTTTTTTAAAAGCTTGAATTTTAATAACGAAGTCTATCCTTTTTTCTTATAGCAATGAATTTAGCAAATTAGTCGCAGAAGAGTATCTGAAGTTTTTTGATTTTACAGGAATGACACTGGATCAGTCTCTCAGGTATGATTAACTATCACTTCTGTTCTTTTTTGCCTCCAAATAATTCTGAGAAGAGGAAGTAATGCTGAAACTAAAATCTGAGTTTTAATTTTTTTAGCCCACAGTGACTTTGTGGTCTTAGTGCAGATTATACTATAGTTTATTAGACGTAATAGAAAGAAAATCATATTGTTTTTTGAAATAGCACATGAAATCATATTTTCCATCTAGTAGATGACATAGTAAAGAATAGTGACAAAAGTCTTGAGAAGTGGGATCTGTGGGAGTTTAGTTTTTGAACGATCAATTAAAAAAGGCACAGATTTATAGACTGTAGAATTGCAGGCTTTTACACCTTAAGCATTTGTTTACAATAGCCAAATAGCCTTTAAGATGATCCTGGAATTAACTCATGAAAGGAATAAAAATGAACATCAACGTAATAGTCAGCAGAGGATATCTGTAAACTGTTTCAGTAGTAGCACTTTTTGATGATCTGTTCAAATGAAGGTTTGATAAACACACTGATCCTCACTTTTCATACCATTATACTGTAAATTTCTAAGATTCGTGAAGGTAAAACCCAGTCAGCATTTACTCTTATTAACGTTATAACATGTCAGAGCCTGGAGGAATTCTGAGATCATCTGTATAACCCTCTGGTTTTATAAATCAGGAAACTATATTTTGGGAAGTGGGGTGAGGATGTTTGGGTTAGAAGGCACAATAATGAATTATTCAGTGGCACTTTGTGTGAATTGAGGGCATGCATAGGTTCATCCACTCAAAACAAAAAAGGGTAGAGGAAAGATTGATATTTATGCGTTATTGTCTAATATGGTTTATAAAACACAGTTATGAAAAATTCAGGTTTGATCAATATAATTTAAGAAGCTAAGAAAGCAACATTTTCATCACAGAAATAAGGTTTTTTTTATTTTGGTTTTTTCCCCCCAAATACGTTTATTTTATTTTTTCAGTGTTACAAGATTCATTATTCATGTACTGCACCCTGTGCTCCATGCAATACGTGCCCTCCTCAGTATCCTCCACCAGGCTCGCCTGAACCCCCACCCCCGTCCCTCCAAAACCCTCAGTCTGTTGCTCAGAGTCCACAGTCTCTCATGGTTCATCGCCCCTCCGATTTCCTCCAATACACCCCTCCCCTCCCTCT
>JAQQSY010003301.1:0-13069 GCA_028646535.1 Procyon lotor
GATTTGGCCTGGATGGTTCAAGATAATCGCCTGAGCCGTGAAGCCAGCTGCTTCCATTGGCGGATCATTTTTCCTGTCGCCAGCCACATTGCCACAACAAACACCTCTGACAGACACCTTCTTGACATTGAAGCTCACATTGTCCCCAGCAAGAGCTTCACTCAAAGCTTCGTGGTGCATCTCAACAGACTTTACTTCATTTGTAACAGTGACTGGAGCAAAGGTGACCACCATGCCAGTTTTAAGATCACCAGTCTCCACTCGGCCCACAGGGACAGCACCAATACCACCAGTTTTGTAGACATCCTGGAGGGGTAGATGCAAGTTCTTGTCCGTTGGGCAAGCTGGTGACAGAATGCAATCCAGAGCTTCAAGCAGTGTGGTTCCACTGGCAGTCCCATATTTACGGGTGACTTTCCATCCCTTGAACCAGGGCATGTTAATAGTTGGCTGCGGGGTTTGTTGTCACCATTCCAACCAGAAACTGGCACTAATGCTACTGTGCTAGGGTTGTAGCCCATTTTCTTAATGTAGGTGCTGCCTACCTTAACGATTTCCTCGTATCTCTTCTGGCTTAGGGTGGCTCAGTGGAATCCATTTTGTTAACACCAACAGTTAGTTGTTTTACACCCAGTATGTAAGCTAGAAGGGCATGCTCATGGGTCTACTTATTCTTGGAGATGCCTGCCTCAATTTCACCAACACCAGCAGCAACAATCAGGACAGCACAGTCAGCCTGAGATGTACCTGTAATCATGTTTTTGATAAAGTCTCTGTGTCCTGGGGCATCGATGACGGTCACATGATACTTGTTGGTCTCAAATTTCCATGGGGAGATATCCATGGTGATACCACGTTCATGTTCAGCTTTCGGTTTATCCAAGACCCAGGCATACTTGAAGGAGCCCTTTCCCATCTCAGCAGCCTCCTTCTCAAATTTTTCCATAGTTCTTTTGTTGATCCCACCACATTTGTAGGTCAGATGACCAATAGAGGTAGACTTGCCCGAATCTGTGTCCGATGATGACGATGTTGATGTGAGTCTTTTCCATTTTGGTTTAAGTCTAGCGATGGTTTTCATGACACCAGTGTTCTGGAGGCAAACCTGTTGTGAAAAAACTACTGCTTTTTAATACAGCTTGAAGTCAGGCATTGTGCTGCCTTCCACTTTGCTTCTCTTTTTCAGGAACGCTTTGCCTCTTTGGGGTCTTTTATGGTTCCATACAAATTTTAGGATTGTTTGTTCTAGCTCTGTGAAAAGTGCTGGTGGTAATTTGATAAGGACTGTATTGAATGTGTAGATTGCTTTGGGTAGCAGAGACATTTTAACAATGTTTGTTCTTCCAATCCACGAGCATGGAATGTTTTTCCATTTCTTTGTGTCCTTTCAATTTCTTTCATAAGTGTTCTACAGTTTTCAGGGTACAGATCTTTTACCGCTTTGCTTAAGTTTTTTCCTAGGTGTCTTATGGTTGGTTTTTTTTTGTTGTTGTTGTTGTTTTTTAGTTTTTTGCTGGAATTGTAAATGGGATCAATTCCTTGATTTATCTTTCTGCTGCTTCATTATTGGTGTATAGAAATGCAACAGATTTCAATACATTGATTTTATATCCCTGACTTTGTGAAGTCATATATTAGTTCCAGTAATTTTCTGGCGGAGTCTTTTGGGTCTTCTACATTGGGCATCATGCTGTCTGCAAATAGTGAAATTTCGCACTCTTCCTTGCTGATTTCGATGCCTTGTATTTTTTTTTTAATTTTTATTATGTTAAGTTAGTCACCATAAAATACATCATTAGTTTTTGATGCAGTGTTCCACGACTTGCATTTCTTTTTTTGAGTATTGAATTCTTCCTTCTGTTTTTATTTTTTGAAACAGTTTGAGAAGTTAACTCTTCTTTAAATGTTTCATTCAATTCCCCTGGGAAGTCATTTGGCCCTGAACTTTTGTTTGCTAGGACTTCCAGTACTATGTTAAATAACAGTACTGAGGATGGACACCCTTGTCTTGTTCCTGAGTTTAGGGAGAATGGTTTTGGATTTTCCCCGTTGAGGTTCATATTATCTGTGGGTCTTATATATATGGCATTTATTATCTTGAGGTATTTTCCATCTACCCTATTTTGTTGAGTGTTTTTATCAACAATGGATGCTCTGTTTTGTCAAATGCTTTTTCTGCATCTATTAAGAAGATTATATAGTCGTATCCTTTCTTTTATTAATGTGTTATATCACATTGATTGATTTCTAGTATTGATCCACCCCTGAAGCCCAGGAGTAAATCCAACTTTATCATGGTGAATAAGTTTTTAATGTATTGTTGGATTCAGTTTAATAGTTAGTTGTTGAGAATTTTTGCTTCCATGTTTATCATGGATAGTGGCCTGACATTCTCCTTTTAGTGGAGTCGTTGTCTGGTTTGGGAATCAAGGTAATGCTGGACCTGTTGAGTGAGTTTTGAATTTTTCCTTCTGTTTTTATTTTTTGAAACAGTTTGAGAAGAATAGATATTAACTCTTCTTTAAATGTTTCATTCAATTCCCCTGGGAAGTCGTTTGGCCCTGAACTTTTGTTTTTTGGGAGGTTTTTGATTACTGACACAATTTTTTGTTGGTTATGTGTCTCTTCAAATTTCATATTTCTTCTTCTTTCAATTTTGTTAGTTTGTATATTTTTAGGAATTTATAAAATTCTTCCAGTTTTGTGGCATATAATTTTTCATAATGTTCTCTTAGAGTTGCTTGTATTTCTGTGGTGTGGGTTGGAATCTCTCCTCTTGCATTTGTGATTTTATCTATTTGGGTCCTTTTTTTCTTTTTGATATGTCTGAGTCAGTGTTTATCAATTTTATTAATTCTTTTGAAGAAATACCTCTTGGTTTCATTGGTCTGGGTTTTTTGTTTATTTGTTTCTATATCATTTATTTCTGCTTTAATCTTTATTATTTCTCTTCCTCTGCTAAGTTTATGCTTTATTTGTTTTTCCTTCTCTAGTTCCATTAGATGTATGGTTAGATTGTGTATTTGAGTCTTTTCTTAATTCTTGATATAGGCCTGTATTGTTATATACTTCCCTCTTATGAATGCTTTTGCTGCACCCCAGTATACGCTAATTTCTGATGGAGAGACAAAGAGTGATCTGATCATGTTTCTGTCATGTTTGAGAGTAATTTTAAAATATGTTTATGTATATATTATGATTAAATTGATACAGTAATATCTGAAATATATTATGCATGGTATGTTAGTGAAGCTATTTATGGCTTTCCATATTTCAAGCCCGTTGTTAATCTTGGAGGAACCAAAGACAACTAAAACAGAGTCACTGGTTAGTGTTCTTGTCTTGTCCATAAGTGGAGAGATACCTAGACATACAGAAGAAGAAATATTCAGAAGTCAGGTCAAGAAGGTCTTTAAAGATCAAGCTAAAAAAATATGGACTTTATCCTATGAGCCAATGGGAAGTCATTAATAAATGTTAGTTAGTCAGAGTAGTGATGTGGCCAGACTTGTGTGCATCATAAAGTCCAATTTTTTTTTTTTGGAGGACAGATGATATATTGGAAGGGTGTCAGTGAGAATGCAGTTCTGGTGGTCCAGGGGACACTGAAATAAGGCAGTGGCCATTGGGTTGCTAAGGAAGAAATGGACTAAACACAGTTGAGGTTGGCTAGAAAAGTCTTGGTGATGGAGTATGTGGGGAATCCAAGGTTGACTCCAGATTGCCTTGTGGTTTGGGTGACTGGGAGGTTCTGATGCCTTTCACTAAGGTGGAAAATAGGAGAGCAGCATCTCTGAGAAAGAGGTGTTTGTGTTGGACCATGAATGTATGGAAGAAAGGAAGGGTTGGTTGATGGAGGTTTTATATCTGACTGTGCACATGTGTGTGCATGTATGCACTATGTGAATAGTCACAGTGATGTGTGAGTAAATATGTGACAATGGATGAGCAATGGTGACACCAGAATGAGTGTGTATCACCTAAAACTATAACAAATGTTATCAGATTTCAAATTTTCATTCTATTGTCTCAAAATCTCATTTAGACACTAGCCAAACACAAATGTCTCAAATGTTTATTCAAATGTCAAAATAACAATTTATCTGTTAAACCCAAATTTTGATATAAAATTGACTTATTCATTGACTTCTGCTTTTATTTTAAAATGTAGAAAGCAGGACATTAGGAGAAGGAAGGGAAAAATGAAGGGGGGGGAATCTGAGGGGGATACAAACCAAGAAAGACTATGGACTCCAGGAATCAAACTGAGGGTTTTGGAAGGGAGGAGGGCGGGGGATGGGTGAGCCCAGTGATGGGTATTCAGGAGGGCATGTATTGCATAGAACACTGGGTGTTATACACAAACAGTGAATCATGGAACACTACATCAAAAGCTAATGATTTACTGTATGTGACTAACATAATAAAAATTGCAAAATGTAAAAAGCAGGAAAGAATATTTTTACCATCATTATGGCAAGAAAAAAGCTGGATAGACTGCAAATTAATTTTCTTAAACTCCTCAGAAAACAGAACAAAAAGCCAACTCAAAATTTTGACACAGAATGGAACCCTCATACATAAGCACTATTTTGGTGTCTGTTTACTTGGGACATATGCCACCAGATACCATATAAGGTGGTAGGAAGATTAAATTAGAAATAATTTTTTAAATAAATTGCTAAAGGCCTAGCATGGACAAGCCTAAGCATGTGAAACACTAGGGGTCACAGGCATAAAGGTTTCCCACACTCTTGGCAAGTTTTTCCTTAAGACGCCCCACCAAGCTTTCACAGGGAGAATTAGCAAGTAACCAGAGAAAAGTTTCTCTTTGATGCTGTCTGAATGGAAGGAAACAACAACCACTACCAAATCCACCCAGACCCATCTCCTCTGTCTGTATTACAGAAAAAAATTAGTCTTTAAGGGAAAATTTATCAAAACTTGTATCCTGAGGGCACTGATAGAATTCCATTGCAACTGGGGCAGGGCACAAAGCTCACTACCAAAACTCTGTCCAGACCCATCTCTCCTATCTCTCCCAAGTAAGAAAAGCCTCAATATAAAAGAGCGGGGCATCACAACATTAATTTGAGGACACTGGTGGAAACCCACTGTACATAGGGTAAGGGAATGGGGAAAAAACAAGTCTCGCCCCCTGGGGGAAGGAAAGGAATTCTTGTTAAGCCCATCATTGTATCTAGAGGAGGGGCAGGAAAGCTTGTGAAATCCACATCAGTAAGACTCAGGTATACAGTGCATGCCTAACATTAAGACCAAATCAAAAGATCACATACATTCATCATGCTTATTCCTTACACAAACCTAACAAATATACAGTAAATATAACAGTGGAATATAGCTGGTAGAACCACAAGAGACAGATTCACTCTGGGGAGAAACACAAGCAGTGAGAGAGAAAATAAATTACTGGAAGAATATTAAGGTTCTGGTATCCATAGCAACAATAGCAAAAAAAAATTCCCCTTTAATCTGGTAACCAAAGCAACAGTAATCTTCAATTCTGGTAACCATAGCAACAACAAATTTCAGCTGCAGTGCAGTTCCAGACCACATTAAAGCACACCTCCGCAGTAAAGGCCTAGAAAACGGAAAGACTGGCTCATATCCAACCATAAATATATTTATCTCAGTATCTGCTATCCTATACATGTCCAGCTTGCTACAACTACAAGGCATGAAGAGAGGCAAGAAAAACAGTCTGAAAAGGCAAAGTAGTCATTAAAACTAGACTCAGATATGACACAGGTGTTAGAAATATCAAGCAGTATGATAAAAAAAAGAAATATCAAGCAGATAATTTAAAATAATTACAACTAATGCTAAAGGCTCTACTGAAAAAGGTAGAGAACATGCAAGATTAGATAGGTAATTTAAGAAGAGGGATAAAAGCTGTAAGAGGAAAGAATCAAATAAAATGCTAGAAATAAAAAAAACCAGCAGAAATGAATAATGCCTTCCACAGTCTCATCAGTATTCTCAGACAGCTATGAAAAATATGAATTTGAAGATAGGTCAGTAGAAATAATCCAAATTCAAATACAAAGACAAAAATACAGTAAAAAAAAAGAACATCCAAGAGCTGTGGGACAATATCAAACAGTGTAACATTTGTGTAATTGAAATTCCATAATGAAAAGAAAGAGCAGGCCAGACTTAATATTTGAACAAACAATGGTCATGAGTTAATCAAAATTAATGACAGACAACAAGCCATAGAACCAGGAATTTTAGAGAATACCAAGCAAGTTAAATATCAACATACACGCGCGTGTGCACACACACACACACACACACACAAACACACACACACACGGGCATATGACATTTAAACTACTGAAAACTAAAGAAAATCTTGAAAGCAACCATGGAAAAAAGATACATTGCCCAAAAGAATAAGACAAATTTTATAGCAGAATTTTCAAATAGGAAGACAACTGAGTGACATCTTTAATGCATTAAATGAAAAAACCCGAATCATAAAATGAATATTCTGTACTCACCATGAGTCCTGAGTACCTTTCAAAAATGAAGGCTGGACTTCCAGTTTAAACTCAAAGACTTTGAAAAGATACATAAAAACAGCTGGATAAACAATATATTAATGACTGGTTCTAACATAGAACTAAATTTACGGAACCAACAGCCATGCTGAATTTGGAGAGACAGGTACTTACAGTGAGATAAAATTACCTGACCAAGGGAGTTTCCCAGCCTTTTGCAAGCTTTTGGAGGAACTCCACCAAGCTCTGAAAATTAAGATTAAGAAGAACTTAAGAAATTACCTCCCACCTTTATGGTTTGGACAAGAGAAGAACAAGTCACTGGGAAATCTGCCAAGATTCTTTCACTTTACAGAACAAAATTTTTAAAAAATCTGTCATCTATCTATCTATCTATCTATCTATCTATCTATCTATCTATCTATCTATCATTTATCTATCTATCATCTATTTAGAAGGAGAGAGAGAGTGCAAGAACAAGGGAAGGAAGAAGCAGACTCCCCACTGAGCAGGAAGCCTAACATAGGACTCTATCCCAGGATGCTGGGATCATGACTTGAGCCTAAGGCAAAGCTTAACTGACTGAGCCACCCAGGTGCCCAAGATTTTATTTATGTATTTGAGAGAGAGAGAGAGAGTGAGAGAGACAGAGAGCACAAGCAGGGGGACTGGAAGAGGGAGAGGGAGAAGCAGGTTCTCCAGTGAGCAGGGAGCCCAATGCAGAGCTCTATCCCAGGACCCTAGGATCATGACCTGAGCCAAAGGCAGACACTTAACTGACTGAGCCACCCAGGTGCCCCATGGAACAAAATTTTAATTAAAAGAGCAGTATATCACCTGGAGACACTAGTGATATACTAATGCAGCTGGAAAAATGGAACTCTGCCCAGATCCAGGTCCACAATCTCATTAGATAAAAAATAAAAGAAAAGCTTTAATCTGTAGGGAGAAAATCCCCAACCTATATACAGAGAATTTTGGTAAATAGCTGCTTTAGCTGGGGAGAGGAAATGAGGATGATGAAAGCTCTAGCCTTCCATGAGTGACAGAAAAGCCTATAAAGGGAGACTCACTGTGTTCCCCAAAGACTGAGTGATAATAAGGACATCACATAATGCCCCCATCCCCATTGATTCCCCATACTCCATCACCACAGTAAAAAACATTTAGTAACATAGCAAAGTACAGCTGGGAGAGCTTCAAGAGACAGATTCTTTTTATTTTATTTTATTTTATTTTATTTTATTTTATTTTATTTTATTTTATTTTATTTTATTTTATTTTATTTTATTTATTTTGGTTTCTTTTTTTCCCCAACTATGTTTATTTTATTTTTTCAGTGTTACAAAACTAATTGTTCATGCACCACACCCAGTGCTCCATGCAATACGTGCCCTCATCAATACCCACCACCAGGCTCCCCCAACCCCCCTCCAAAACCCCCAGTTTGTTGCTCAGAGTCCACAGTCCCTCATGGTTCGTCTCTCCCTCTGATTTCCCCCCATTCATCCTTCCCTTCCCTCTCACAATGCCCTTCATGTTCTTCCTTATGCTCAGCACGTAAGTGAGACCATAAGGTAATTGGCTCTCTCTGCTTGACTTATTTCACTCCGCATAATCTCTTCCAGTCCCATCCATGTTGATACAAAAGTTGGATATTCGTCCTTTCAAATGGAAGCATAATATTCCATTGTATATATGTACCATATCTTCTTTATCCATTCGTCTGTTGAAGGGCATTTTGGTTCTTTCCACAGTTTGGCGATTGTGGCCATTGCTGCTATGAACATTGGGGTACATGTGGCCCTTCTTTGTACTGCATCTGCTTCTTTGGGTAAGTACCCAGGAGTGCAGTTGCGGAGTCATAGGGTAGCTCTATTCTTAATTTCTTTAGGATCTCCACACTGTTTTCCAAAGTGCCTGCACCAGCTTGCAGTCCCACCAGCAGTGTAAGAGGGTGCCCCTTTCTCCACACCCTCTCCAACATTTGTTGTTTACTGTCCTGTTGATTTTTGGCTATTCTGACTGGTGTAAGGTGGTATCTCAGTGTGGTTTTGATTTGACTCTCCCTGATGGCTAAATTTTATTTTTAAATTTTATTTTATTTTTTCAGTGTTCCAAGATTCATTGTTCATGCACCACACCCAGTGCTCCATGCAATACATGCCCTCCTCAACACCCGTCAGGGTCACCCAACCCCCCACTCCCCTTCCCTCCAAAACCCTTAGTTTGTTTCTCACAGTCCACAGTCTCTCATGTTTTGTCTCCCTCTCCAATTTCTCCCAATTCACCCTTCCTTTCCTTCTCCCAATGTCCTCCATTTTTTTCCTTATGCTCCACACATAAGTGAAACCATATGATAAATGACTCTCTCTGCTTGACTTATTTCACTCAACATAATCTCTTTCAGTCCTATCCATGTTGATTCTTTCTTGAAAGCCAGATAACGAGAACAACAGAAGCCAATATGGGAGACAAAACAATACCACCAGAGGAATTTCAAACCTCTACTATCCAGAACTTAAATCTCAACACTGGTAGCCAAGCAATGAAAAAACAAAACAAAACAAAACAAAACAAAACACCCTTCAAATATGGTATAATTCCTGGCTAGCTTAACACAAATCTGCACACTAGAGGCTTATTTCTCTCATATCTAGCACCTTAAATAAAATGTCAGACTTTCAAAAAGTTTTACGAAGAATGCCAAAAATTAAAATAAAGCAATGGGTCAAAGTGGTCAAAAGTTTTTTAAAAATCACAACCTGTAGAGACAAATCAATCATCAAGACCAGACTGATATGACACAGATGATGAAACTGTCAGATAAGGAACTTGAAATGACTATGATTGATATATTAAAGGTTCTAACAGAAAAAGTCGATCATGTGCAAGAACAGATAGGTTATTTTAACAGAGATGGAAACTATAAGAACCCAAAGAAATCATAGAAATAAAAAATATAGTAACAAATATGAATAATGCATTTGAAAGGTTTGCCAGTAGCTTTTCATAGCAAAGGAATGAATCAATAAACTGGAAAATAGAGGTATAGGAATTTTCTGAATTTTTCCTCAAAAATGAGTGAAAATAAAAAGACAATAGGGCATCTCAGAAATGTAGGACATCAAATGGTGTAACACATGTAACTGAAGAAGAAGAGAGAATGGGGCAGAAGAAATATTTAAAGAAATAATAGGGGTGCCTGAGTGGCTCAGTCGGTTAAACATCCACCTTTGGCTCAGGTCACAATCCTGGGGTCCTGGGATCGAGCCCTGTGTCAGACTGCCTGCTCAGTGGGGAGTCTGCTTCTCCCTCTGCCCTCTGTCCCTCCCCCCTACTCATGTGTGCTCTCATTCTCTCTCTCAAATAAATAAATAAGAGAAATAATAGATGGTATTTCTTCAAAATTAGTAATAGACACAAAACCACATATCCAAGAAGTTCAGAGAACATCAAATAGGATAAATACTACACCCCCACCCTCCACACACATGCTGACAGAGTTAGGCATATAATATTGAAGCTCCTGAAAAAGAAAGACAAAGAGAAAACCTTGAAAGCAACAAGAGAAAGCACATGCATTTCCTACAAAGGAAGAAGAATAAGAGTTAGACTAAGTTCTCATCACAAACTCTTTTATGGGTTTAATTGTGTCCTCCCCCCAAATATGATGAAAACTTAAACCCTAGTAGCTGTGAATGAATGTGGCCTTATTCAGAAACAGAGTCTTTGCGGGTGTAATCAAATTAACATGAGGTCAAACTCAATTAGAGTGATCCCTAATCCAGCATAACTAGTAACTTTTATGAGAAGAAAAAACAAGGACTCACTGGGAGAATACCATGTGGCAAGAAAGCCAGGGATTGCAGTGAAGCAGCTGCAAGCTAAGGATCATCAAAGGCTATTAGCCACCACCAGAATCCATGAAGAACCAAGAAAGGATTCTATCCAAAG
Organism: Procyon lotor; assembly: GCA_028646535.1. NCBI lineage: Eukaryota > Metazoa > Chordata > Mammalia > Carnivora > Procyonidae > Procyon > Procyon lotor. Next base: position 10,482 of record JAQQSY010003301.1, read on the forward strand.
TCTCAGAGTAAGTATGGCTTTACTGATACCGTCAGTTTGGACTTCTAACTTTCAGAACAGAGAGAATAAATTTCTATTGTTTAGAGCCACCCAGTTTGTGGTACTCTGTTGTTGCACTAGCCCTAGGAAACTAACACACCATGTAAGCAAGGAGACATTGGAGTGACATCTATAAATATTGAAAAAAAAATTCAACCAAGAATTCTATATTTCACCAAATGTTTTTCAAAATTGAAAAAGAAATAACGCTCTATTCTTGATGAAATCTCAAAACTCATTTTCGCTTTTGTTTCCCTTGCCTTAGCAGACATGTCTTGAAAGAAGTAGTGGTGGCTGATGTCAAAGAGGTTACTACCTATGTTCTCCTCTAGGATTTTGATGGATTCTTGTCTCAAATTGAGTCTTTCATCCATTTAGAGTTGATCTTTGTGTATGGTGTAAGAGAATGGTCCAGTTTCATTCTTCTGTATTATAGCTGTCCAATTTTCCCAACACCATTTATTGAAGAGACTGTCATTTTTCAATTGGATATTTTTTTCTTGTTTTGTTGAAGATTAGTTGACCATAGAGCTGAGGGTCCATATCTGGGCTTTTCATTCTGTTCCATTTATCTATGTGTCTGTTGTTGTGCCAGTACCATGCTGTCTTGCTGATCAGAGTTTTGTAATATAGCTTAAAATTAGGCAATATGATGCCCCCAGGTTTTTCTTTTTCAACATTTCCTTGGCAATTTGGGGTCTTCATCAAGATAAAAAAAACCTTCTGCAGATCAAAAGAAACAGTCAACAAAACTAAGAGGTAAACCACAAAAGGAGAAGATATTTGCAAATGACATTACAGATAAAGAGCTGGAATCCAAGATCTATAAAGATCTTCTCAAATTCAACATCCAAAAAACAAATAAGTCAAAAATGGGAAGAAGACATGAACACTTCTCCAAAGAAGATATACAAATGGCTAACAGACACATGAAAAAATATGCAACATCATTAGCCATCAGGAAAATTCCAATCAAAACCACACTGGCATACCACCTTACACCAGTTAGAATGACTAAAATTAACAAGGCAAGAAACAACAAATGTTGGAGAGGGTGTGAAGAAAGGGGAACCCTCTTCCACTGTTGGTGGGAACACAAGTTGGTGCAGCCACTTTGGAAAACAGTGTGGAGGTTCCTCAAGAAGTTAAAAATAGAGCTATCCTATGACCCAGCAATTGCACTACTGAACATTTACCCCAAAGATACAGAGGTAGTGAGAAGGGTCATATGCACCCCAATGTTCATAGCAGCAATGTCCACAATCGCCAAACCATGGAAGGAGCCAAGATATCCTTCAATGGATGAATGGATAAAGAAAATGTGGTACATATATACAATGGAATATTACTCAGCCATCAGATACGATGAATGCCTACCACTTACATCGACATGGAGCGAACTGGAGGGTATTATGCTTAGTGAAGTAAGTCAATCAGAGAAAGGCAGTTATCATATGGTTTCACTTATGTGTGGAATATAAGGAATAGTGTAGAGGATCCTAGGGACAGGGAGGGAAAACTGAAAGGGAAGAAATCAGAGAGGGAACCAAACCATAAGAGACTCTTGACTATAGGAAACAAACAGGGTTGCAGAAAGGGAGATGTTTGGGGGGAATGGGGTAACTGGGTTATGGGTATTAGGGAGGGCACATGAAGTGATGAGCACTGGGAGTTGTATACAGTTGATGAATCATTGAAAATTATAACAAAAATTATGATATATTATATGCTGGCTAATTAAATTTAATTTTAAAAATAAAAAAAGTGGTACAGTTTCATTCTTTTTTTTCCGTTTTTCCCAAATATGTTTATTTTATTTTTTCAGTGCTACAAGATTCATTGTTCATGCACCACACCCAGCGCTCCGTGCAATACGTGCCCCCCTCAATACCCACCACCAGGCTCACCCATCGCCCACCCATACCCTCCAAAACCATCAGTTTGTTGCTCAGAGTCCACTCTCAAGGTTCATCTCCCCCTCTGATTTCCCCCCATTCACTCTTCCCTTCCTTCTCACAATGCCCTCCATGTTTTTCCATATGCTCCACACATAAGTGAGAAAATAAGATAACTGACTCTCTTACTTACCTTATTTCACTCTGCTTAATCTCTTCCAGTCCTGTCCATGTTGATACAAAAGTTGGATATTCTTCCTTTCTGATGGAAGCATAATATTCCATTGTCTGTATGGACCATATCTTCTTCTTTTTTTTGTCTTTGTTATTTTTTTATTTTTCTTAATTAACATATAATGTATTATTTGCCCCAGGGTACATGTCTGTGAATCGTCAGGCTTACCCATTTCACAGCACATAACAGCACATACCCTCCCCAATGTCCACAACCCAGTCACCCTATCCCTACCCCCCAAACTCCCAGGCACCCTTAGTTTGATTCGTGAGTCTAGGAGTCTCATGGTTTGTCTCCCTCCCCATCCCTTCCTGTTTAATTTCTCTCCCCCCCTACAAACCCCCACCTCACCCCTCAAATTCTTCATATCAGAGAGATCATGTGATAATTGTCTTTCTCTGACTTATTTCGCTTAGCAT
>JAQQSY010003302.1:0-13069 GCA_028646535.1 Procyon lotor
GGCCTGGAGAAGGGGCAGGGGCGCGCCTCCAGCCGCCCCTCCATCCGGCCACCCTCCCGACCTCTGACCCCGCACTCACTCGGGAGCCCTGGGCCAGGCACGGGGCCAACTCCCAGCCCCTGCGAGCAGGCCGCCTCCTCCAGGCAGTACTTCCTGCAGGCGCTTCAGAGCCTCGCGGGCGAGGCGGCCCCACCCCTGGTCCTCACCCCTGAGCCACTGGGGTCTTGCCAACGCTCCAGACAGACCCCAGGTTCCATGAGCGTCGGGACCGCCCGCCCTCCTGCCTCCGCGCTGGGGCCGGAGAGCGGCGTTCCGGAAGCTCGGGCTGCGGGGGTCCCGCGGGCGGCCGGGCGAGCACGGGGCCCAGTCCCCCCTCCTGCCCGCCCCGGCCCGCCCTGCCCGGCACCTGCCCCGGAAAGCCCGGCCCCCACGACACTCCAACAACCCCTCCCGGAGCCCCGGCGGCCTCACCGCAGGACCTGGTGTCCCCTGGGTCGGGGACGCTGTGCCCCTCCCCCGCCCCTGCACGAGGGCTCGCTGAGCAGCCCCCTGCCCGGGGAAGGCCCTCACGAAGGCCCTGCGCCGTGATCCTCGCAGCTTGCACGCAGGGTAACCACGTGCGACTTCCGAAGGACGAGGAGGGAGGGCGGTGCGGGGGGAAGGGGGGCAGGTAAGCAGGAGCCTAAGGTGCTGGGTGACACACAGCCCCATCCCCGCCGGTCCTGCGGCAAACCCCAGCGGCCGGCACCCAGACCTGTACCCCCGAGCGGGCCAGAGAAAGCAGCACCGTCAGCCTCAAAGGCAGAGTGCGGAGGCCCTGGAGGAAGTGACATCTGGCGAGACAGGTGCAAGTCGCACATTTAATGGGGCCCAAAGCGGGGAGGACCATGGTCACCTCGGCCTGGCATCCGTGACAACGCCCAGCCAAGGAGATGGAAAATCAAGATGGACACGGGCCAGTGTCCCCAGGAGGACAGCCACCCTCCCACAGGCCCATCTCCATGTACGGAGTCCCAGATCATCTGAAGGAATGGGAAATGGACGAGATCAGAGCTTTAGTGGGTCTCAGACGGCCCAGGTGCCTAAACCCACTTCCGGCCACTCGGGTGCCTGTCGTAGCGCCGGGTAAGCCACGCCCTCAAGCAGTGCGTCCTATTCCCGCTGGGAATTCCCACCAGGACTCACCTGGTGGGAGTTTCTCCCAGGTAAGAGCCAGCCTGCGTCCTCAGATGTTAAGCCACGCGTGGCGCCTGTGTCCGCACAAGAACACACACCTGTCCTCTCTGGTTACAATGTGGCGAGTCAGCCACCCCTTTGCCTGGGGCCCTTGGAGAGGCACCTGTGACAGGCTGAGGGCAGGCAGTGGCGAGCCTGGCCTCCGGAGCCGCGAGTCAGGCTATCCTGAGCCTTAACTTTGCCTCTCCCCAGCACAAAGGGAAGCGGTTCCGCCGTCCCTGGAATCCAAGCCAACCCTGGGGTCCTGTCCTTCCTCTTTGGTCTCCATACTCATATCTGGAGCTTTAGAGTCAATCACAGCAGTTCATTTCTAAAACTTGTTGTGTGATTACTGGGAACTGTTTAACTCCTATCCAAGCCTCCATCGGTGTCTCTCCACCTCTCATGATCTCAAAAGCAAACCCTGCAGCCAACAATCCCTAACCTTCTTCCTTCTCTTGCAAATCATAAACTCCATTCTCTGCATTCCGAAGTGCGTCCAGTCTTCCTTCTACTGAATCAGCAGGCATTTTCTGGGTGTCCCTTATGTGCAAGGTCTTGCAAAAACGCATCTGAAGGCTATCCTGCATTCCCCGGGCTGCAGAAGGAAATCTGCTATGCAGGCTTATCTCTCCATCACGAAGAATGAATGCAAATAGGCTAATTAGATCAGAAGAGATTCAAGGTTCATTTCCAATTAAAAAAAATCCACTGTATTGAAGATAATGTTACCTGAAATGAATACTTATTTTCCTTAAATGAGTGAATGATGTATTGTTTATGTGAAAGGCATTTATACTGATGGAAGGAGGAACCAGGAAGTCGCAAGTAAAACTCAGGACCACCACGTCATTATCAAAGAAGAAATGCAAGGACTGGTCACCGGAGAACACTCAGGTATTTATTCTTTCCAAAGGCAAATCTGACTTGAAGCTCTTGAGGCTTAACCTCCAGGGAGCTCATTCACACAAACCCTCTCAAGCCTCCATCCTCAATCCCTATTAGTAACTTTGTCGGCTTTTCCTTGAAAAGAAAGCCAAGCTGGCATTAATGTCACGGTCCAAAACTCCTGGTCTGCCCCTTCTTACCAACCTCAGTAACTAAAAGTAAGTATCGTCCAAGACAAATGAAACCCATGCTTCTGCAAAGCCCCTTGGGAAGAACTGGCCCAGACGCAGTCCTGGAGTACACAGAAGAGCTAGATATTCATATCTAAGTGCCTGCAAGTTTCTCAGGATTCTAACTGAAATCGCATGTACGTGAATCCAAGAGATGTAACAATGATCGCAGGGAATTTTAGAAACAAGCGTCAGTTTTAGGATTCCCGGCGTAGTTTTTCTGTTGTTGGTTTTGATTTGCACTGTTGGTCCTACCTGGTAAGCAGGGGGACCTGAGTCCTCATTACAGAAACCAGTGAAAGTATCCTTGGGTGTCGTACCAGAAAGACTGGGTCTCCCTCTCTGAAGACTTTCCACCAAGGACATTTTAATCTATTCATAAAAAAGTGATACACTAAAATGTTAACAAAATCAGCTGGAACGTAAGACCTGAAGAAGCCGACTTTTTAGTCTGTTTGCTTTATCATTTCTCCTACGGAGCACGGTGTGTGGTGGGTGCTCAATTCTTACTCGTGGTATCGATCATTGTCTAGTATTTCCAAACACTTGTTAGAAGCAAGACACGTTGCCAGGCCTTAGAGACCCAGCAGCAAACAAAATGGGGTTTTTGCTCTGGAAGAACTCGTTTCTCACCTGCATGATCCTGGCACTGAATGTTTAAAGGAAGAAAATTAAGGTTGGGCAAGCTGAATAGTTAACTTTTATCAAAAACATTGTTTCTCATAAGTTCATTCCGTATAAGTCTTGAACCCAACTTTTGATTGAAAAACAGTGCTGGTGATATTCATATTTCGAGAGAAATCTATGACACTCTGCCTGGCTATCCAACCACAAGGATACCTAATGTGAGAAAAAAAAATATATTCTATTGGAGGAATACTTACTACACAATTATAGAAGTAAGTGGATATGAGCCACTGAGTTGGCTGGTCTTCTCAGTCAAAAGAGTTGAGCTGACTTAAGTCTCCAAAAGTGTGATGAGTTAAGTATTCTAACTGATGGACTCTCCAGTCACTGGAAGGAACAGCCCTGGATAGACTCCACTTTGGGATGCGTTCCTAAGCTTGCCAATAGTAGAGGTAGTCTCCAAAGATTGCATCTCTTCTCACCAGGAAGAACTTGGTCTCAGGTCTACAGAGGCAGACGGGAGGGGTAGGATTCAGGGTGCCACAGGGGTGCTCTTGGAGGCTGGCCTGCGGTTAGATGGGGTGGCGGAGACTAGGAATTTAGAATTGGGCAGGAGTTGTATATTCATAGGGGATTGGTCTCATCCTGGGTTAGTGGCACCCCTTATTTCTGCAGAAGTAAATACAAAACTTCTGTAGAGGAAAACACAACCAAGTCAGGAACACTGACGTTCCACATACTACGATGAAGTGATAACGTCATCTCTAAACTATGCCAGGTCAAAGGAGACACCCATCAAAAATAACAAGCAACAAATCTGGATCCTCAAAGAGCAGCAATGCTGGAATTTCATATACAGAATACAAAATAAGTGTACATGACATGTTCTCGAGAGGAGCAAGGATAAAGACACTATATGCAATTAACCAGATTTGAAAAAAAAAAGCCGATGGGATTTCTAGAGATTAAAATTATAATTGATGAAATAAAACACTTCGTGGAACGCTGAAACAGAATATTAGAGACCAGTGAAGAGAGACTTAGCAACCAGAAAATACAGCCAAAGAAATTGCCTAGAGCACAGCATAGAGAGCAAAGAGATAAACAGCATGAAAGTAAATGTAAAAAATTTAAAATAATAAAGCTGAAAACATTTCTTTTTTTTTTTTTTAAGATTTTATTTATTTGACAGAGAGAAACACAGAGAGAGAGGAAACACAAGCAGAGGGAATGGTAGTGGGAGAAGCAGGCTTCCCGCCGAGCAGGGAGCCCGATGCGGGGCTCGATCCCAGGACCCTGGGATCATGACCTGAGCCGAAGGCAGACACTTAACGACTGAGCCACCCAGGCGCCCCAAAGCTGAAAACATTTCTTATTGATGTTTTGGCAGCAGAAGGGCAGCATTTTAAGGTTGTCCCAGAAATGATTAAAGACGCAAAGCCTCAGAACATAACATTCAACAAATTACAAATTTTTAAGAGAACCACAGCTAGACACATTGATGAAATTGTATATCCTAAAGTCAGAAATCTTAAAAATGTCCAGAGATGAAAAACAGATCCCCTACACAGGAACGGCATCAAGAATAATGGAAAACTTAGCAGATATAAATAGATCCCATAAATCCCATAAATAGATCTCATAAAAATCCCTGGAATAATATTTGTAAAGATTTGAGAAAAAAAAATTACCATCAGCCAGAAAAACCCATCTTTCAAAAATGAAGGAAAATTAGTACTTTTTTCAGATGAGCAAAAACTGGGAGATTTTACTATTTGCTGACCTTCATTTTAAAAAAATTTTAGGGGGCGCCTGGGTGGCTCAGTCGTTAAGCGTCTGCCTTCGGCTCAGGTCATGATCCCAGGGTCCTGGGATTGAGCCCTGCATCGGGCTCCCTGCTCGGCAGGAAGCCTGCTTCTCCTGCTATCACTCCCTCTGCTTGTGTTCCCTCTCTCGGTGTGTTTCCCTTTGTCAAATAAATATAATCTTAAAAATAAATAAATAAATAAAAATTAAAAGATTCTTAGGGGGGCACCTGGGTGGCTCAGTGGGTTTAAACCTCTGCCTCCAGCTCAGGTCATGGTCTCAGGGTCCTGGGATCAAGCCCCGCATCAGGCTCTCTGCTCAGTGGGGAGCCTGCTTCCCCCTCTCTCTCTGCCTGCCTCTCTGCCTACTTGTGATCTCTCTCTCTCTGTCAAATAAATAAATAAAATCCTAAAAAAAAAAAAAAAAAGAATCTTAGGATTTAACAAAAAAGAAAAATGATCCTGGAAGGATTATCTTAGGAAAGTCAAATAGGTAATGAGTATAAAGAGCAATAATAATGATAAATGTGCTTTAAAAAAACTGAGTAATGAACAATATAAGTGCCTAACTTGGAAAAGTAGGTAGAAAAGGATGGTCGATATTAAATTGTGATAATGCCCTTGTGTTGTTTAGGACAGTAATGGCAAGATGGTATTCAACTTCAGACTTTTTAACTATGTATGGCATAAATTTAAGAGAATTTTTAAATAATAGAGGGGCATCTAGGTGGCTTAGTTTGTTGAGTGTATAACTCTTGACTTCAGCTCAGGTTGTGATCTTGGGGTCGTGAGATTGAGCCCCGTATTGGGCTCTGTGCTCAGTGGGGAGTCTGCTTGAGATTCTCTCTCTCTTTCCCTCTGCTCCTCCTCCCACTCTCTCTCTCTCCCTAAATAAATAAATAAAATCTCTTCTTTTTAAAAAAAAGTACTTTTAAATAATAGAAATAGAGTGTATAAATTCCAAACAATAGCAGAAAACAGAATTTTTAAATAAACAAAATATTAACAGTAAATAAAGGTAAGCCATGAGAAGAGAAGAATGAGGAAAAGAGTAATGCAAACCTAAGAGGGGAAAGCAAAGTCCAGAGAGACAAATATTCTAATAAAGGTCACCAACTGAGCAGTTAAAAATGGGTTGCTAATTGGAAAAGAGTCCACCTACTTAATGGTTAAAAAAGGTACACTTAACTGAAAGGATTCACAGTAGAGTTGACAGCAAAGCTGTGGAAAAAGACGTAAGCGAGAAGACTGCACATGTCTTGGGCTACTGTGAAACGGGCAACGAGCAGACGCGCTACAAGAACAAAGCACTCCGTGTGGAGGAGGCGACCACATATCAGTAAAAAGGTAAAATTCACCATAAAAATAGAATACCTCGAAATATGAATAAACCTAACGAAATAGTGTCAAAATTTATGGGAGGAGTAGAATTCTAGAAATCCACCACCACAGTTCAAGATTTAACCATATGTTTCTCAAATCATATAAACAATGTAATTATCAAGCCTACTCAAATGCACACGTGGGGAACCTTGCGTCCACCATTAGCCGAAGCACCTTCTGATCGATCGTGACCAATGTATCAGGGCCTAAAGCCAATCCCAGCAAGGTTCAAAAGAATCGTTGTTCTATAGGCCACATATCCGACCACAAGTTTAAATTATAAATGAACAACAAAGAAAATTACAAAACTTATAAATGATAAAATTAGTTAAACAGATATATCCTAAAAATCCATGAGACATAACATTACGATAAAATGTAAAATCTATAGAACTGAATGGCAAAAATGTGTTTACAAATTTATGGAAAGCAGTGAAAATGATATATGTAGAGAGAAACATGTTGCTTTAAATCTTTTATTAGAAAAGAAGACAAAAAATTAATGTGTAGATCTATAAGTATTTAAGAAAAAAATCTGAATGAATCCAAAGAAAATGGAAGAAACTGGAGATGAAATCAGAAATAAATGAGGATGAAAATATCTATAGGAAGTCTTTTTAAAGGGCAAAGTTGTTTCTTTGAAGTTCTAATAAAATAGACAAATCTCTAGTGAAGTTGAGCAAGTAAACTGCTTTTCAAATAAGGGATGTAAATAGCAGTATTATGTGCTTAAAAAGATAAAACTATTAGTATGGTATATTCAAATAGTAAGTAAATATCATAAACTATTGTATCCCCAAGACAACTTGAAAATGTAAATGCACGTGTGAATTCTAGGAAAAACATCTATGACACATTGATCCTAACAGGAATGAGAAGCAGAAAGCATGCACAGTCATGTGGCAAACAAATACATTAAATCGGTGCTTAAAATCTTTCCACAAACGAAAAAATAAAATCTTATATTTAACAGGCAAGTCCTAAAAATTGTTTTTTTAAGGAGTATCCCATTCTAATGTAAAGTCCTTCCAAAGAATTACAAAAGGGTGTTCTTCTCAATTTATGCTACAAACCCAATATGACTTCCACACTCAAGCCAGGTGAGCAGAGTGGAAGAAAACGAAAAGCAAATCCAGTGCTCGGATCAACCACCCTAAACAAGGGAGTAACAATAACGCAGCACTCCACAGAAATGGCAACTCGCAATGAAGAACTCGGGCTTATCCAAGGAATGCGAGTGATTTAACGTTACTAATCTTTTTAATAGCATACACTACAATAACAAATTAAAATGAGAAAAATGTGATTATCTTAATAGAAAAAAATTGAAAAAATTTACCTCTAAATTATGATAACAAGCAATAACCGCTAGCAAACTAGGAACAGCAGGAACTTTCGTAAGTTCCATAACGGGTAATTAATAAAAGCTGCAATACACGTCAGTGTTAATGGAAAGGATTAAAAGACTCCCTTCAAAATGTGGACGGCCCAGAGTGCCTACCATCATTACTACATTAGTTATTGCACTAGAGTCCTAGACAGCAAAGGCAAAATAAAATTTTTTAAAGTAGAATTAAAAAGCATGAGAATGGAAGGAAGAAACAGATCCTTTTCCTGATCGTCAATACTTGGGTGGTTCTCGAAGACCGTCTTGTGTCCTCTAAAGCAAGTGAAAGACGGTGACCACTTGGCTTGAGTGGTATTTACAAAGTCTGGGGACTTAGGAAAAAGCGATGCTAAATGCCTAAAACACATGTACGCGTGGCGAAAATGTGGAAATAGCGTCCTGGAGTGCATTCATGTTAGGTAAATTCTGATTCGTCAGCTGGATTTTGAAAAAATTATTAAAGGTAATATTGACTAATGTACTCAATCAGGGAGAAATACATATTAAAATACGAAGTCAAAGTAGAATGCAAAACTGTAGCTACAAGATTGCGGCAACATAGTAGCTGCTCGGATCCCCATCCGGGAGCCTCCAGTGACTTTTTTTCCTTCCTTCTACATTTCAGTAGTTTCCAAATTCTGCATACCTAACAGATCCGGATAATTCTTCCATTGGGAAAAGGAAAATGTGTTCAAATGAAAGGCAAACCGTTTGTGCATATAAATTATACACGCTTATTACCTTTTAAGTACTCTAGATGTAGGATAAAATTGGTGCCTTAACTATTTTTATAAGATTATAGACATAGAAAGGTCACATTTGAATTCAAGTTGTTTGTGGAGTGGGCATTGGGTAAATTTCTTTGAAATGCTGTCTTCACACCTTATTGACTAGCCCTTCTATAAAATATCCTGCTGAAGAGATCTTTAAGGTCTCCCTAGATACACTTGGTTCTTATCTTCCGAGCTGCCCTGTCCCACACGGGGGACATTAGCCACACGAGGCCACCAAGCACTGGCTGGTCTGCACTGAGGTGTGTGTGCATGTAAAATACAATACAAAAAATACTAAGATAATGCAAAAAAAGAAGAAGAAGGAGGAGGAGGAGGAGGAGGAGGAGGAGAAGAAGAAAAATACCCCATTAATATTCTATAAGAATTACATGTTAAAATGACAATGTTCTGTGTAGGTTAGGCTAAATAAAATTAAGTAAAATTAATTTCACCTGTTTCATTATACTTTGTTAAATATGAGTACCAGAACATTTAAAATTCTCTAAATGGCCCTCAGTACATTTCCAAAGGAGAAAAGTGCTTTATAATAGGTACCAGCATCTGGAAAGTTCTCCTAAGAAGAAAGTAGGGAATGATCATGTCTAATTTGGATTTTGAAGCCACACTTATCACAGAATTCTGACATTCCACTCGTTATTTTCTGAAGAGGCTCAGCACTAATACGATGAACCCGGATCAAATCTGTAACCTACAACTCTCATCTTTCGACAAAGTGTTTCATGACTTTGTGGCATGTCCCCATGTACTCAAGGACAAAAAGACCACAGGCTGCAAACCTCCAGTTGTGTGAAAAGACAGTTTTGTTGGTTAGTTTGTTCATTATCTAGGCAACCTGCCAACCGTTGTTGGTAGCTGAATAATATACCAGTGGTTCTGGGGGCACCACCAATCTTCTTAGAAATGGAGCCTTGAAGTACAGTGTAGACACAGAGAAAATATAAAGCCATCAAAAGGGACAGCTGGTCCGCTGGGTGATCTCCGAGGAAGCACTGTGGCCACCGTGTCTGGAGAAAAGCAGCGAGGACGGCACCAGCCTCCGAGATACGATGGGGCTGTGAGCGTTTATACTGATTACTGATGTCGTCGTAGTAACGTGTCGAATTCTGGAAATAGCCCCACTTTACACAGAAATACTGTCCCCGAGGTTGTACCACAAGCAAGCTGCAGGGTCATTTTGAACTCAGGCCGCCTGCCCTCTGTGATGCCGCTTCTCCAAACACACTTTCAAGTCACTCATTCCATGACCCTGGATGCCTGTCCTTCCTGTGCAGCACTTTTCTGACTTCCTGCAGAGGGTGCAACTCACGGTGCTTCCTGGACAGCCTCCCCCCAGCAGGTCTCTGGGACTGGAGGGAAGCCTGAACATCCCGGCGGGGTGCACAGCGGCCCCTAACCTGGTCACCACCAGCCTCAAGCCCCTTGAGGGCTCCCCGTTTTCCAAAGAGGCAAACACACACATCTTCCACTGAAACACCTCCTTTCCCGTCATGTACAAGCTCTGTTGCCCCCAACCGTCTCCGTGAAGTTGGGGGTCCTAGGGGTCTCTGTGCTTGTGCTCTCACTGCAGAAGTCCCTGGGAGGCCAGCTGGAGAGCTGAGCGAGGGACAGGTGGCTGGGACCTCATGGTTTTGTGTGAGCAGTGATGAGCTCTGCACGCATCCTGCTCTCCCGGCCTCACCCCGCCCCGCGGCCCCTGGACGTCCAGTCCGGAGGGGGCGGGTCAGACCGCTCCGGGGGGTGCTCCGCGGGGACACCACTGTCCGGAAGGGGGTGCCGCCGCCCGTGCCGGCCCCCAAGGATCCACGGGGCTATGTTTCCAAGGAGGATGAGAAAGAGACCCCTGTGTGAGGCTGGGGCTGCGGACTGGGGCAGCGCTCCTTCCCCCGACGGGGTGAGGGCTGGGGGGCCGGAGCGCCGCCTGCGCACGGCCGCGTCTCTGTGGCACAGGTGGACGCGGCTCCGTTATCTTGTCCTGCCAGGGGCACGCCGCTGAGGCCAGGCCCTAGCCGCAGGGAGTGTTCTCCTCCTCAGTGGCACGAAGGAGGAAGAAGCATTTTCATGCATTTTATGGCCTTTTTCTGATTATAGATGTAATGCCTGCTCATTAAAAGTGGAAAGTAAAAGATACTCTATAGTCAGACACTAAAGGCCTTCCCGTTTCTGCCCCAGAAATGGGTACAATCATTCTGGTGCGTCTCCTTGGCTTTTACTTGCGCGTGTGTGTGTGTGTGTGCACAGGCATGCACGCATATGCATGTGTGTATGTGTGTGTGCATGAGTGTGTGTGTGTGTGTGAACAGTGCTCTTGAAATTGGAAGCACCCTGTCCATACACTTTGCAAGCTGCTTTTCAAACTTACCAAAACAAAACCGGAGCACTGCCTCTTGTCTAAATGATCTTCCAAATAGGATTTTATTAATGGCTAAAGACTATTTTTTAATACTGACGGGTCCTAACTCACCTATCCAACTGTCTAGTCACGGCTATTTGAGATTTTATTCTTTCTTATTGGTATTCTAAATAATGATGCACTGAATCACTGTACATACATATTTGTTCTTTCTCCAAGAAGTAGAATCACTGAGTGAAATGATATTAACTTTTTTAAAAGATCTGGAAGGCACACTCTATGATCCATTACACACTACATTTAATAGCGTTGGGAATGAGCATACACCCTACTGCATTTTTGCAAACACGGAGCAGTGCCAAGGTTCTTGGAAGTCTGTGCTAATTTAATAGGAATATTATATTTGGTGGTTTAAATTTGCATTCCTTGAATTACTTATGAGTAAACCACATACTGCATAATGATCATTTATAATTATTCTGTGAGTCATCTGTTTATGTCTGTCTGCTTTTTACGGTGGTGTTAGAATATTGTCCCATATAACAATTCTTTTTTTTCCATATAACAATTCTTTTAACACTCATTTCATTCATCTATATGTAGGTTAGTATATCAGCACCCCATTTTTAAAAACAGATCCAACTTTAGAACAAGAGGTTAAATCCGTCGTACAGATTTTTTAAAGGCATATATTTGCCCATCTCCTGTGTGTATTCCCTGATCAACACTTTAAAATTATTTTCTCACCTTTCAAAAAGTAATATAATTAGCATTATATTATATCCATAAACTAACATGAGAACTGATAGCCTCACGATGTTCCATTGTCTTACCCAAACCTAAAGTTGTTTTCAACTTTTCAGTTGAAAAGTACCATTTTTGGCAAATTCTTCATTTCCTTTGTTTAGATTCATACACAGTGAAGGTTCTGAGGCACTTGCCTGTCGATGGCCGTGTGCAGTTACTGGATGCATTTTCCGAGCGTGAAGAGAGCATCCCCCCCGCTGCGATCTCCAAATAACTATTAATATGTAAGAAACATATTGTCTTTTGTATGTTTATATTTTATCGATCCTTCTTGCTGAACTGCCTTCCTAATTCTGAGAATTTTTCAGCTGAATGTCAAAAGTTTTCAAAATATAAAGGTATACAAACTTCAAGCAGAATTTCATATTTGTTTCATTTCTTATTGCAATGTCTGCAACTTCCAGCAAACAGCTGAGTCAAAGATACATAGTGATTGATTTTCAGGGGATGACAGCGATATTTGCTGTGTGATGTGGCAGCTCTTAGATAAATATGTATCACGTTGAGGGATTACATTTCAGTTTTTTATTTTCTTATTTTTTTCAATGGCTGTTGAATTTTATCAAACAATACATCTTCCTAAAACCCAATTAAGGACTATTCTTTCATATTAAACCTACTGATGTGACGTTGTTGCCCGTCCCCTTCTTATCATACGATTTCTGCCACCATGAAAGGGATTCCACTCAATCCTGGCAGATGTCATTGTTACCATACTGTTACATTTTCATTAATACTTTTAGGATTTTTACAGCCACTTTTATGAGTGAGATCTTGCAGTAAGGTATTTGCTTATCCAAGTAATTTATTTGCTTCTCTTTTTTTTTTTCCTGTTTCTGAGAAACATTGGTAAAATGGGTAGCCGACTTTATCGTCTACATCAGCATATTACCGTTTTCTACGTTCGAAAGAAGCTCTGTGTCAGGAGAACACTCTCCTTAGAGCTCGGAGACCTGACAGGTGACATGCGTGGAGCGCCCAGTGGAGGGACCGTGACAGTGAGGTATGTGAGCTCGCAGCCGTCACAGGAGGTGGGAGCCTGGGGGCCGGGACCGGGCTGCCCCACCCGATCCAAGCCGAACAGCTCACTATGTCCCAGAAAAAAGTTCATCTAGTCATTAAAAAAAAAAAAAACACACATATTCACCAGGAAGGCTTCCCCCTGATATGTTTGTTTATTTTCTGACCATGGATGGGGCGTGTTTTTTTTTAAATCAATGAATGTATTTGTTTTCAAAACTATGGAAGTCTGTCTTTGTTTTTATCTTTTTCCTCGTTTTTCTCTAACTTCCTAATGCCCTGATTTGAAAGCAAGTTTACTCTGGGCTGGTGGTAACACCATCACTTTGGGGCATAGGTTTCCCGGGGTGCATAGGTACCACTGGCCACAAACTACCCCTTTGAATACGTCACATCATGTTTGGTTATTTTATAAAAGGTTTATTTGTGCCGCATTGATTTATGTCTCATTCATTTATTTTTCATAGTCTTTTGACTTCTTTACAGTTCCCCTTGACTTGTCCAAGTCTCTGCACTGGGGCAGGCGGGTGGGAGTGGGGGTGGGAGTGGGGGTGGGAGTGGGC
>JAQQSY010003303.1:0-13068 GCA_028646535.1 Procyon lotor
TTTAACACACTTACTACATCACTTACTTCTCATCTTTTCTGAGACACCTAGCCCTTTCTCCCTTTCATGGAGAAACTAAAGGCCAGCAGGCATACTCCCTAAGCATCCCTCACCCCTTCCCTACTGTTTGAAGTTCCCACTGCTAAACTCTTAGGCTAAGACCTTAACTTGTCCTGTTTAATTCTCTTCCTTTTCTAGGGCCGTTGTTTTGTTTTAAAATGAGTTCGCTGACCTCTCTCAGCTTTTCAACCCCTCTTCCAAGGTGTTTCTTTTCCCTTGTCTTCCAGTGTTGCTGTCTCTCTTATCCTAAAATTCCTTTTCCTCAGCTTTGACTGTCTTTAAACCATGGTCCTGGCTTGCTTTTTCCTTTACTGCTGTACTCTTTAAAGGAGCAGGCTGCATTTACAGCTTTCCTCACCTTCCAGTCCGTTTTGTTCTTGGCTGATCCATGTGTCTGCCATGGGCCAGTACACCATTATTCTTCATTCTGCCGCACCTGCTCTTCTTCAAACATTGTTTACCAAAAAAAAAAATCCTCTTTTTTTTATTTTTTAAGATTTTATTTATTTATTAGATTGAGAGAGACAGGGAGAGAGTGAGCACAAACAGAGGGAAAAGCAGGCAGAAAGAAGCAGACTTCCCACTGAACAGGGAGCCTGACGCGGGCCTCGATACCAGGGCCTGAGCCAAAGGCAGACATGCAACCGACTGAACCATCCAGGTGTCCCCTGTCTCCTCTTTTTAGCATTCACTCCACTTCTTACTCTCTGTAAACACCTTATTATACCTTATTTCTTGAAATAATGTTCTTTTTTGGCTTTTGGGGTCTTTTTTTTTTTTTCTTTAAATCTCACAGCCTTTTACTCTTCTTCTGCTGTATGAATACAGGTGCTTCCCAGAGTTCATTAGTGTTGTTCTTGTCATTCATTTATATTCTATACATTTACTCTAAATGATAACAACCTATGTTTGTGGCTTCGGCTATTATTTATAGTGATTATTTCCAAATCTTCGTCTCCAGCCTTGGACCTTCTAAGTTCCAATTGCATATTTCTGTATCCAACCACATATCATTATCAATTCAGCATCAATATGTGTGCTCCCCTGCATTGCCCTGCTAATGCCTGTGTTTTCTTTTGTTCCCAATTTCCTTTGTTATCTCCATTTATTTGATAGGTCAGGCTAGAAACCTTGACTCTCCTCCTTTCCCTTATCTCCTTTAAAAGCTTGTAAATAATAAATTACCAAGTCTTCCACTTAAGCCTCATACCTGCATCCTTTTCTTGGAACCTGCTGTTTCTCCTCTCTATTAGGTCCTCATTGTCTCTCCGATGGACTCTCAGTAGCCTCTTGGCTGAGAGGTAGATTACAGGCTTCTGGTAGATTACTAAGACATAGATGTGGTGATATTATTCCCTTGCTTAGAAATCTTTGGTAGCTTCTCTTGATTCAGTGATAATGGTTTCAGAACCACACATCAATATGATTTGGCTAAAAATGTTTGTATTCTACTTTTTGTGTGAAGGGAAAGTCTTACAGATATGCTTTTGGATATTGAGGTATCAAAATTCTTGGCTACATCAGTAGATTGTTGTGAGAGAAACAGGCAGGTTTATGATCCCCGTGTCTTTACTGCATTTCACATACACTTAAGTACCTGTCATATGCAGGTATTATGCTCTAAGTGCTAATAGGCGATGGTGGTATAAAAGTAAAAACAGCATAGCCTGTGCCCTCCACGGGCTAGGAGTTTAGTGAACGAAATATAAATGATTGCAGCAATGTTGATGTTTTACCAGAAATGCTTGGTAGTTGCCATGGGAACACAAAGTATAATAGTCGTGTAAGAAGTTACTGTGTGCCAGGCATTAAGCTAAGTCTTTCAGCCAGCTTTACATAAATTATTTACATGCTTTATATACATTATTTGATTTTTAAGAATTTTCAGCTTTATTGAAGTGTAGTTGACATTAAACAGTTTAAGTTGTAGATATGATTATCACCATAGCATTAGCTAACACCTGCATCAAGTCATATAATTACCTATTGTGTGGGGGGAGTCATAAGAACATTTAAGATTTACTCTTTTAGCAACTTTCAAGTATATAACATAGTATTATTAACTATCACTACTGTGCTGTACATTAAATCTCCAGAACTTACTTGTCTTATAACTGGAAACTTGAACCCTTTGACCAATATCTCTCCTTTTCCTCCACCTCCCCGCCCACTGGTAACCACCATTTTAGCCTGTTTCTAGGAGCTTTGCTTTTTTAGAGTCCACATGTAAGTGGAGTATATTAATATGGCTCAATAATACTCCATTATATGTATAACACATCTTCTTTGTCCATTCTTCCATTCATCCATTCATGGACTCTTCAGTGAACAGGGGAGTGTTAATCTTTTTGAGATTCTGTTTTCATTTCTTTTGTATATGTATCCAGAAGTGGAATTGCTAGATCATATGGAAGTTCTGTTGATGAGTTGTCTTGTCTTGTCTTTTTCTTTCCTTCCCTTTTTCCTTCCCTTTCCTATTTTATTTATTTGACAGAGCGAGAGAGCACAAGCAGGGGGAGCAATAGAAGGAGAGGGAGAAGCTGGCTCCCTGCCAAGCAGGGAGCTGGATGCCTGATGCAGGGCTCATCCCAGGACTCTGGGATCATGACCTGAGCCCAAGGCAGGCTCTTAACCATCTGAGCCAGCCTGGTGCCCCCATACTGTTTTCCATAGTGGCTGCACCAGTTTATATTCCCGCTAGCAGTGCCCAAGGATTCCCTTTTTTCCACATCTTTGCCAACACATTTCTCTTTGATAGCCATCCTAACAGGTATGAGATGATACCCAGTTATGGTTTTGATTTGCCTTTGCCTGGATGATTAGTGATTTTGAGAACCTTTTCATGCACCTGTTGACCATTTGTATGTCTTCTTTGGAAAAATGGTCTGTTAAGTTTCTCAACCCATTTTTTAAATCAGATTGGTTGTATGAGTTCTTTATATACTTTGGATATTAAGCCCTTTATCAGATATATGATTTGCAAATATTTTCTTCCATTTCATAGGTTGTCTAAGTTACCATCCATCTCCACATACGGGCCCCCTTTACCCGTTTTGCCCACCTCTCTCCCTGCTTCCTCTCTGGTTACTACCAGTATGTTCTCTATATCTATGAATTTTGTTTTGTCCATTTGTTTTTTTTTTTTTTTTAGATTCCACATATGAGTGAAATTATATGGTATTGTCATTTCACTTAGCATAATACCTTCAAGGTCTATCTTTGTTGTCACAAATGGCAAGATTTCCTTCTTAATGATTGAGTAGTAACTTATTATGAAATCGGAAATGTATTTTGAAATCCAGATTTGTTTCTCAAGATTGCCTTTGTTATTCAGGGCCTGTTGTGGCTCCATGCAAATTTTAGGATTTTTTTTTTTCCTGTGTCTCTGAAAAATGCCATTGGAATTTTGATATGAACTGTGTTGAATTTGTAGATTACTTTGGATAGTATGGACTACTCAACAGTATTAATTCTTCCAACCCATGAGCATGGTATATCTTTCCACTTACTAGTCTTCTTTGATTTCTTTCATTAGTGTCTTAGAGTTTTCATCATATAGATCTTTCACTTTTTGGTTAAATTTATTCCTAAGTATTTTATTCTTTCTGATGCCATTGAAAATGGGATTATTTTATTAATTTCTCTTTCATAAAGTTTATCGTTAGTATATTAAAAACACAATGATTTTGGTATATTGATTTTGTATCCTCCAACTTTACTGGATTTGTTTATTTGTAAATTTTAGAACTCCTGGTCCGTGTCTTCAGTTTAGCCAGGCTGCCATAATCTGCTTAAGCTTCTCCAGCATTCTGTAGCATGGTCCATAAATTATTTCCAAGTAGGAAAACAGAGACAGTAGGGCTACTTATTGGTGTCCCTTTTCTTCAGGATCATGGTCCAAACTGCCTGTGTTCTCATGTCTGAAAACAGTTACCTCATATAGTTTGCTCATTTTCTAGTTGTTTCTGACTAGAGGGTAAGTTCTGTGCCATTTGGCTGAAAGCAGAAGTAGTACTTAACCTTTAGTGAGTCATGTCCTGTATTTTTGACACCATCATGCCCTTCTACTTTGTTCACTCTGCCTGGGATGTGCTCTTAACCATTTCATCTAGTGGATTCCTATTCCTTCTACAAGTCTCAGAATAAATGTCAGTTTTTCTAAGCTTTATTTTCTCCTTCCCAATGAATTGCTCAGTTGCTGAATTATCAAAATCACTTGATATGTAATTTCACACCCATATATATTTATACATATGTATTCTTTAAAATGTGTTTCATTTTTCTCTCTCCCACTAGTAACCTGAAGTTATAAACCATACTTATTTATTATAAAGATTTTATTTATTTGTCAGAGAGAGAGCATGAGCATGCAAAAGCAGGGGGAGTAGCAGGCAGAGGGAGAAGCCGGCATTCTGCTCAACAGGGATCCTGATGTGGGGCTTGATCCCAGGACCCTGGGATCATGACCTGAGCTGAAGGCAGATGTTTAACCAACTGAGCCACCTAGGTATCCCCATACTTATTTATAATTTATCTTTCTATCCATAGCACATTGCATAGGACCTTACATATTTGATTGGTATTGTTAATTTTGAAGAGTGAGGGAGGAAAGATCTGAACTGAGCCATGAAGCAGGTAGAAATGGAAATGCTAGTTTCCACAGAAAAAGGAATGTTTGGTTTCAGAGTCTAGCCAAGGTGCAGGCAGCCAGGGAAACACAGTTGCTCTTAGCCTGCAAACATCATGTACATATATGGCTCTGCAAAATGTTGATCAAAAAATAATTATCCCTTAACTTTCTAAGGACTACTAGAACATTGAAATGAAAAGTTCTTTTTTTTTTTTTAAAGATTTTATTTATTTATTTGACAGAGAGAGATCACAAGTAGGCAGAGAAGCAGGCAGAGAGAGAGGGGGAAGCAGGCTCCCTGCTGAGCAGAGAGCCCGATGTGGGGCTAAATCCCAGGACCCTGAGATCATGACCCGAGCCGAAGGCAGAGGCTTTAACCCACTGAGCCACCCAGGCGCCCCGAAATGAAAAGTTCTTTATGTGTTTTATAAAAATAGTTTCTGTGTAAAAATATTTGGGCAAAGTTCTTGAATTAATGTTTTTGTCAAAAAAATTTTTTTATAAATTATATGTAATTCATAATAAAGTTAATTTCTCAGTTTCTGGGTAATTTTAAAGTAGTGGAAAATAAGCACTACTAAAGTAAATATACCATAACATAATTGTGGAAGTGTTGCTATAGTTAAAAGATAAGGCACAACAAAACTTATAGTGTTTCTCTGGCTTCTATGTGAAGGAAGATACTTCCTATGAAGTGGTTGGTAATAGTCTTATATGTCTTGTTAACCCTACTTGAGAGATGCTTTTAAATGTTGCAGTTTGTTCTTTAGTATAATTTTGTTTAGTTCTATTCATTAAGAAGACAGTTTATGGGGTCAAGCTTACATTTCAGCGGACGTAAACTGGGATGATTGCACATTGTATCAGAGGGGTGTGCAAGTCTTGCGGATCACTAAAGGCTAGCCTTTACAGCTTTAATAGTCTGCATTTGAAATACATCCTTGAAAATATTCAGAAAACTGGAGTTTTGTACTTCATATGCTGTTGCTTATGTAGAATACTTAAATTGTTGGGAAAACAAAGGAATCCCTTGCGCTAAAGCAAGGATGGGTATACCTTATGGTGGAAAGAAGTAATAATAAATTGCTCTTAAACTTTGATAAAGAAGTCTTTTCACTTACGTAAATTGACCTTTATTGAATTTTATCGTGAATGGTAGTAATGAGTTGAGAGACTCAAGTACATTGCAATTGGGAAACTTTTTCAACCAAAATACAGTTCTTTGTTTTAGTTGAGGAACATGGACAGTTCTGAGTTGCAACTGGCAAATTGTGGTGTATCCATGCAGGGAGCCATACACCATGATGGTGTATCTCTAGCTGCTTTAAACTGAGTTGACCTAGCTCATGCTGACTTTTGCTTTAGGTCATCAAATCCATCTTAACAGTATACGGTATTTGCCAGTAAACATAATTTACTCTGTAATTATGTTGTGAATGTTCACTATTTCTTTTCTTATGGCTTGTATATTACTTTAATCATGGCTGAATATGGGTATTTTATAATTAAATGCATAAAAATTATTTTAATGCTTTCATATTTTTAATACTAAAATCAAAATATATAAAAAATCAGTTGTATAGGTTTAGCCAAAATGAAAACCATATCAGCCAATGAATTATTTGCTTTCGCTTTCATCACCTGCAACTGTTCAGCTAAACTTAAGTTCTTATCTAATTCTGGTAACAAATTGTCTTTCCTTATATGGGCAGAATTTGGAAATAGGTTGTTGTAATAGAAAAGGAAAGAGAAAAAGGAACTAAATTATCATACTTTGGTCTGACAGCAGCATGGCTGTTTGGAGTTTTATATTTCATGTTAATTTATAGCAACTCTAATGAAAGCAACCCAGTCTTTTTTTTTTTTTTTTCAACACATAAAGGAAATTTTGAGATATGATATGAACTGGCATTTATGGTATGAACAAAATGTTTAAGTATGGACTTTCTGCCAAAGAGAAATAAAAATTTTTAAATGTTGGTTATGTTTTCCCTCTTATTGGCAAAATTATTTGGAGGAAAACAGAGATGCTTTGCCAGAGGTTGGAAGAAACTTTAAATCAGCATTGCACTTTTGGTGAGAAGAGTCTCTTCCTATTAAAATTTAAAAGCACATGGGGCACCTGGGTGGCTCAGTGGGTTAAAGCCTCTGCCTTCGGCTCAGGTCATGGTCTCAGGGTCCTGGGATGGAGCCCCGCATCAGGCTGTCTGCTCAGCGGGGAGCCTGCTTTCCCCTCTCTCTGCCTGCCTCCCTGCCTACTTGTGATCTCTATCTCTGTCAAATAAATAAATAAAATCTTTTATAAATATATGTATATTTATATATAATATATATAATGTAAATATATAATATATATATTTATACATATATAAAATTTAAAGTGCACATCCCCTTCACTCCAGCTATTTTGTTCTAGGTATCTACACTTGAGAGCTCTTGGCACATGAGGAAACATGGGAGAAACTGTAATGTGCCTTCTCATCACAACATTGTTTATAATTGTGAATAATTAGGAAGAAAGTAAATGTCCTTCAGAAGGGGGTGGTTTATTCACAGGGATATAAGAGTTCAAAATTATGAGGTAGGTAGATAAATATAAAATGATCAAGGAAAGATACTTAAGACGTGTTTTTTTTAATTATTTTATTTTTTCAGTGTTCCAAGATTCATTGTTCATGCACCACACCCAGTACTCCATGCAATACGTGCCCTCCTCAATACCCACCACCAGGCTTACCCCCACCCCCCTCCCCACCAAAACCCTCAGTTTGTTGCTCAGAGTCCACAGTCTCTCATGTTTCGTCTCCCCCTTGGATTTCCCCCATTCACTTTTCCTTTCCTTCTCCTAATGTCCTCCATGTTTTTCCTTATGCTACACACATAAATGGAACTGTATGATAATTGACTTTCTCTGCTTGACTTATTTCACTGAGCATAATCTCTTCTAGTCCCATCTGTGTTAATACAAACGTTGGGTATTCATCCTTGTTAATAGAGGCATAATATTCCATTGTATATATGGACCACATTTTCTTTATCCATTCATCTTTTGAAGGGCATCTTGGCTCTTTCCACAGTTTGGCGATTGTGGCCATTGCTGCTATGAACATTGGGGTACATGTGGCCTTTCTTTTCACTGCATCTGTATCTTTGGGGTATATACCCAGGAGTGCAATTGCAGTGTCATAGGGTAGCTTTATTTTTAATTTCTTCAGGAATCTCCACACTGTTTTCCAAAGTGGCTGCACCAACTTGCATTCCCACCAACGGTGTAACAGGGTTCCCCTTTTGCACACCCTCTCCAACATTTGTTGTTTACTGTCTTGTTGATTTTGGCCATTCTAGCTGGTGTAAGGTGGTATCTCAATGTGGTTTTGATTTGAATCTCCCTGAAGGCTGATGATGATGAACATTTTTTTCATGTGTCTGTTAGCCATTTGTATGTCTTCTTTGGAGAAGTGTCTGTTCATGTCTTCTGCCCTTTTTTTGACATGATTATCTGTTTTTCGAGTGTTGAGTTTGAGGACTTCTTTATAGATTTTAGATATCAGATCTTTGTCTGTAGTGTCATTCGTGAATATCTTCTCCCGTTCCGTGGGTTGCCTGTTTGGTTTGTGGACTGTTTCCTTTACGGTGCAGAAGCTTTTTATCTGGATGAAGTCCCAAAAGTTCATTTTCACTTTTGTTTCCTTTGCCTTTGGAGACCTGTCTTGAAAGAAGTTTCTGTGGTCAATGTTGAAGACGTTACTGCCTATGTTTTCCCCTAGGATTTTGATAGATTGCTGCCACATGTTGAGGTTTTTTTTTATCCATTTCGATTTTATCTTTGTGTATGGTGTAAGAGAATGGTCAAGTTTCATTCTTCTATATATAGCTGTCCAATTTTCCCAGCACCATTTATTGAAGAGACTGTCTTTTTTTCCACTGGATATTTTTTCCTGCTTTGTCAAAGATTATTTGACCATAGAGTTGAGGGCCCATATCTGGGCTCTCTGCTCTGTTCCACTGGTGAATATGTCTGTTTTTGTGCCAGTATCATGCTGTCCTGGTGATCACAGCTTTGTAGTAAAGCTTGAAATCAGGCAACGTGATGACTCCAGCTTTGTTTTTCTTTTTCAGTATTTCCTTAGCAATTCAGGGTCTTTCTGGTTCCATACAAGTTTTAGGATTGTTTGTTCCAGCACTTTGAACAATGCCAGTGGAATTTTGATCGGGATGACATTGAAAATATAGATTGCTCTGGGAAGTATAGACATTTTAACAATGTTTATTCTTCTGATCATGAGCATGGAATGTTTTCCACCTTTTTGTGTCTTCAATTTCTTTCATGAGTGTTCTGTAGTTCCTTGAGTACAGATCCTTTATCTCTTTGGTTAGGTTTATTCCCAGGTATCTTATGGTTCTTGGTGCTAATAAGTGGAATTGATTCTCTAATTTCCTTTTCCATGTTTTCATTGTCATTGTATAAGAAAGCAGCTGATTTCTGTGCATTGATTATGTATCCTGCCCCTTTACCGAATTGCTATATGAGTTCTAGTAGTTTGGGAGTGGAGTCTTTTGGGTTTTCCATATAAAGAATCATGTCATCTGCAAAGAGCGTTTGACTTCTTCTTTGTCAGTTGGAATACATTTATTTCTTTTTGTTGTCTGATTGCTGAATTTATAGGTTTCCAGGAATGCATCCATTTCTTCTAAGTTGCTTAACTTATTGGCATATAACTGTTGATAATTTCTAATGATTGTTTCTATTTCCTTGGAGTGAGTCATGATCTCTCCCCTTTCATTCATAATTTTATTAATTTGGGTCCTCTCTTTTCTTTTGGATTAGTTTGGCCAATGGCTTATCCATCTTATTGATTCTTTCAAAAAACCAGCTTCTGGTTTCGTTGATGCGTTCTCCCGTTTCTCTAGTTTCTAACTTGTTGATCTCTGCTCTAATCTTGATTATTTCCCTTCTTGTGTGTGGAGTTGGCTTAATTTGTTTTTGATTTTCCAGTTCTTTAAGGATGTAAAGAGAGTTGGTGAATTCAGGATTTTTCAGGTTTTTTTTGAGTGAGGCTTGAATGGCTCTGTATTTCCCCTTAGGACTGCCTTTGCCGTATCCCATAGATTTTGGAGCGATGTGTCTTCATTCTTACTGGTTTCCATGAATTGTTTTAAGTTCTTCTTTGATTTCCTGGTTGATCCAAACATTCTTGAGCAGGTTGGTCTTTAGTTTCCAAGTGTTTGACTTCCTACCAAAATTTTTCTTGTCGTTGAGTTCCAATTTCAAAGCATTGTGGTCTGAGAATATGCAGGGAATAATCTCAATCTTTTGGTATCAGTTGAGCGCAGATTTGTGACCCAGTATGTGGTCTATTCTGGAGAAAGTTCCATGCGTGCTCGAGAAAAAGAGTATTTTGTTTTAGGGTGGAACGTTCTGTATATATACATGTTCTGTATACATATCTATGAGGTCCATCTGGTCCAGTATGTCATTCAAAGCTCTTGTTTCTTTATTGATTTTTTGCTTGGATAATCTGTCTGTTCCTGAGAGTGGCATGTTAAGATCCCCTACAATTAATATACTCATATCAATATGACTCTTTATTTTGATTAACAGTTGGCTGCTCCTGTATTGGGTGCATAAATATTTACAATTGTTAGATCTTCTTGGGGAATAGACCCTTTAAGAATGATGTAGTATCCTTCTGTATCTCTGAGTACAGTCTTTAGCTTAAAATCTAATTTATTTGATATGAGAATTGGGCTACCCCAGCTTTCTTTTGGGGGCTGTTGGCATGAAAGATGGTTCTTCATCCCTTCACTTTCAGTCTAGATGTATTTTTAGGTTCCAGATATGTCTCTTGTAGATAGCATATGGATGGGTCCTATCGTTTTATCCAATCCGCGACCCTGTGCCATTTTATCAGAACATTTAGGCCTTTCACATTGAGAGTGATTATTGAAAGATCAGTTTTTACTGACATCACGTTGCCTGTGAAGTCTTTGTTTCTATAGATTGTCTCTGTAAATTTCTGTTCTATGTCACTCTTGAGTTCTTTTTTCTTTTATAGAACCCTCCCCTTAATATCTCTTGCAGTGCCGGCTTGGTGATCATAAGCTCCTTTAAACCTTGCTGGTCTTGGAAGCTCTTTATCTCTCCATCTATTTTGAATGTCAACCTTGCTGGATAAGGTATTCTTGGCTGCATGTTTTTATTTAGTGCCCTGAATATGTCTTGCCAGCCCTTTCTGGCTTGCCAGGTTTCTGTGGACAAGTCTGACATTATTCTGATGGGTTTTCTTCTGTATATAAGGAATCTCTTCCCCCTAGCTGCCCTCAGGACCTCTTGTCTAAAATTATAATTCGTGAATCTCACAATCAAGTGTCTGGTTGTCTTTCTAGTCTCGTTGATCTGGGGGGTGTCCTTTCTGCCTCTAGGAACATGAACACTCGTTCCATTCCCCAGATTGGGGAAATTTTCATCCAGAATTTGTTCAACTAAATCTTCTAGTCTTCTCTTTCTCTGCCCCCTCAGAGATCCCAATAATTCTGACATTGGAACTTTTCATGGCATCATTTATTTCCCTAATTCTATTTTCATGGCTTCTATGCTGTTAGTGCTGGGTCTCCTCCTGATCCTTCTTCTCTATCAGTTTGTCCTCTGGATCACTAATTCTATTTTCTGCCTGTTACCCTAGCCGTTAGAGTATTTAGATTAGATTAGATTTCATTGATAGCATTTTTTTTTAAAGATTTTATTTATTTGTCAGAGAGAGAATACAAGCAGGCAGAGAGGCAGGCAGAGGCAGAGGGTGAAGCAGGCTCCCCGCTGAGCAAGGAGCCTGATGTGGGACTCAGTCCCAGGACCCTGGGATCATGACCTGAGCTGAAGACAGCTGCCCAACCAACTGAGCCACCCAGGCGTCCTCATTGATAGCATTTTTAACTTCTGCCAGATTGGCTCTCACTTCTGCCCTTAGAGATTCTATGTTGTCACTAATGTTTTTCTCCAACCTGCCCATTGCCTGCATAATTGTTACCCTCAGTTCCCTTTCTGACATACTGTTTATGTCCATATCCAATAGATCTGAGGGAGAGGGTGCAGTCTCTGGATTTTTCCTCTGTTGGGTGTTCCTCCTCCTAGTCATTTTGGTGAGAGGTGGTTGGGGGGATGTGTAACTGAATATCAACCATGATCCAGGTAAGGTGCACCCATTTCTTTAAACTTGCCAAGTTTTCTGGCTCATTTTCTTTGTGAGACCATGCGTCCACTTGGCTACTGTTGGCCAAAGTGATCACTAAGTCTGGAAGCAAGCCAGGAGGAGGCTGTGGCTGGCTCACTTGGGGGCAGCTCAGAGGTGCGTCCATCCAGCCAGCATGCACAGGAAGCAGGGCTGTACCACCTGGGCCCAAGATGCAGAAGGTCAGGATGGAAGCACCTGACCAAATTTTTTTTTTTTTAAGATTTTATTTATTTATTTGAGAGAGAGAGAGAGAGAGAGAGAGAGAGAGCATGAGAGGGGAGAAGATCAGAGAAAGAAGCAGACTCCTTGCTGAGCTGGGAGTCCGATGCGTGACTCAACCCCAGGACTCTGGGATCATGACCTGAGCCGAAGGCAGTTGCTTAATGAACTGAGCCACCCAGGTGACCTCTTAAGACATGTTTAAGTAAGAAAAAATTGTATAACAGCATCAGTAGAATGTGTCCTATTTACCATTTATGTTTTTTTTAAAAATCCATGCAACTAATATTTTTGTGTACATTTATTAAGTATATTCATATATGTGTGTGTGTGTATACTTTTTTTTTTTTTCAATCTGGAAGGATATAGTACAGAAAAGGGAGAACAGCACTTACCTCTAGATGTGGCTCTAGCTAGGTTTGGAGAAGGGGTCTTTAATTAGTTGGAGGGTGTTTGCTTTATTTCCATTATTTGTATTTTTTTTTAAAGATTTTATTTATTTGACAGAGAGAAACACAGCGAGAGTGGGGACACAAGCAGAGGGAATGGTAGCGGGAGAAGCAGGCTTCCCGCTGAGCAGGGAGCCCGATGTGGGGCTCAATCCCAGGACCCTGGGATCATGACCTGAGCCGAAGGCAGAGGCTTAACAACTGAGCCACCCAGGCACCCCATTATTTGTATTTTTTATAAAAATATTTCTATGTATTCTGTAATCAAAAGTTACTGAGGAATTTTCACTTGAGGAGTGTCTAGGTGGCTAAGTCAGTTAAGAGACTGCCTTCACCTCAGGTCATGATCCCAGGGTCTTAGGATCGAGCCCCATGTCTGGCTCCCGGCTCAATGGAGATTCTGCTTCTCCTTCTCCTTCCTGCTCATGCTCGCTCTCTCTCTCTCTCAAATAAATAAAATCTTAAAAAAGAAATTTTCACT
>JAQQSY010003304.1:0-13066 GCA_028646535.1 Procyon lotor
TCCTCCCAAATTGGCATGATCTCTTTGAATTGCTTCCAGATACACACTTGAGTTTGAGAGCATTTGATTGTTTTCTGTTGTTTTTTTTTTTCCACACAGGACATGGTTGAGAATTATCTGTGAACTGAAGTTCTTCATAGCGTCATTTGTATGAGAGTGGATCATGGACAATGAATAAAATGTACACTTTTGACTATAAAAAAAAAAAAAAAAAAAGAAAAATCCACAAGAAGTAGACCAATACGTCTATGTGAAAGAGCTTCATCACTACATTATTTACAATAGACATAACTTAAATGTCCATCGATAGAAGAACAGCATAAAAATATCAGTTAACAGGGGCACCTGGGTGGCTCAGTGGGTTAAAGCCTCTGCCTTCGGCTCAGGTCATGATCTCAGGGTCCTGGGATCGAGCCCCGCATCGGGCTCTCTGCTCAGCAGTGAGCCTGCTTCTGCCTGCCTCTCTACCTTACTAGTGATCTCTCCCACTCTGTCAAATAAACAAATAAAATCTTTTAAAAAATATATTTTATTTATTTGAGGGGTTCCTGGGTGGCTCGGTGGGTTAAAGCCTCTGCCTTCGGCTCAGGTCATGATCTCAGGGTCCTGGGATCGAGCCCCACATCGGGCTCTCTGCTCAGCTGGGAGCCTGCTTCTCCTCTCTCTGCCTACCTCTCTGCCTACTTGTGATCTCTTGCTCTCTGTCAAATAAATAAATAAAATATTAAAAAAAAATATCAGTTAACAGTTCTTGATCTCTTATTGTCTGTTCATGTATTATTTTTCAAATCATATCAATAGCAGACTAAGATGCTATTCTGAAATATTTATTTTGCAGCCATTCAGATCCAAAGCAAAGACAGTGAGAGGCTGAAGGAAACTTAATACATTTTAAATGATGGTAATGGGAGAACATGGAAGGATTTAGTCCTGAATGTAAAATGCACAGGTTTAAGGGAGGGAAGCCTCACTCAGAGCTTTCTGAAAGTAAGGTCCCAAGGCTGCCTAGGTGCCTCTAAGAGCTGAGTCCAGCAGACCTCAGAAGAACACTTGGATACCCAGGGGGCTGGGTATAGTTTCCCCGGATGCTCACTTCCCCTCCTGGGTGTCCACTCTCTACCCAACAGTCAGGAGGGTTTTTGTTTTTTGGGTTTTTTTGTTTTTTGTTTTTAATCTAACTTAAACTCTAGCTCTCCCTCCACAGGCTTTTCAGTACTCTTGCCATGAAAATGCAAACTCACCGACAATAATAGCCCACAAGGCCCAGTGAGACGATGACCAGCCACTGCCCACTCTCCAATCCCATCTCATCCCATCTTTCCTTTCATAGAGGCCTTCTAACAATTCCTAGAACAAGCTCTGTCCCACCTCAGGATCTTTGCACGAGATCTTCTGCACTACAGAGAAAGTTCCCTTACCCATTTTTCTCAGAGCTTGGCTTAAATACCATCTCCTCAGAACAGCACCCACTAACCAGCTCCTTTGTTATTAGATGCCTCTGTCTCCCGAGTTGCACTCATCACAGTTTTGGGGGTGGGGATGGGGAATATACGGGCTGGAATTTTTTTTAATTATTACCTACTTATTCACTGTCCCCTCCAGTACAAGGCATGCTCCAGAAAGCAGATCCTAGGTCTATTTTGCTCTTCACAGAATCCACAATAATCTAGCTTTGAACCTACCATCCCCAGAGCACTCGAATGCTGATGGATGAATACAAGAATGTGAACACACCTTTGAACAGGGCATCAAGAACCTTAAACATGTTTAAAAGAAATATTTTTGATCATCTTCCTATTTCTGGGACCCGACCCTAAGGAAATAATCAGAGAAATGCATGAAAATTAATAGCCAAAGATGTTCATTACAACATTCTTCTAATAGCAAAAATTGGAAGCAACCTGCATGCCCAACAAGAAGGAAACACTTAAATAAGTTAACATATGAAACAGTCGACAATGAGGTATAGGGCAGTGTGGTAAATTTTTAAGAAGTAGTAAGCGACAATGCACAGTTGAACCCTACATTAATAAAAACAGAGCATAAAGTTGTACACATAAAGTAGAGGGGATTCCAAATAGGAATCAATTTTTTGGTTTCTTCCATATGCTTCCTACATTTTCCAGTCTTACCTATGTTCTAACTTTTGACAATAGCATTTTAAAACAAATGCAAAAACAATTTTTTAAAATATTTTTAAAAACAGAACTCTCCTTCCCTGTGACTCTAATCTTTAGATCTCATAGGAAAGAAAACTTTTATTTTCAAATGCATTTTGAAATAGTTTTCAAATTTGAAAATAAGGCAGAATGGCTATATCCAATCAAGGACAATTGCTCTAGCTAAAAATTGTGACTCTATCCACATGTATAGCATAGTAACAGCATAGGATAATTTATTCTGCTTCCCAAGCTCCAAAGACAAAAATCATTAATAAATCTCTCTTAACCAATCAATAATTCACCACCTCAAAATCTATGGAAATGCAGGACATCTTCCAGGCCTCTGTCCTATGTCTATCTGCCCCTCTGCCAGGTTGCTCTGGAGGATCCCTTCACCATGTTCTGGTTTCTCTGTCCAGATCTCTTTTTGCTTGTATGTTTCACGCTCCACTTCCCCTACTTCCTTTTAAACTTGACACCCTGTTGACCTTATTCTCCACTGTCTTGCCTCCTTCTCCTTTACTAGTCATAATCTGAAAATATGTGAGAAGTATTTACTGAACTGTCTTTGTTCCCTCCCCCATTAATATGAAATCACAAGTGAAATCATCTGCTTACAATTCTCTTAAAGAATTCAATTCAATTATTTTTGTTTCTGGAGGTCACCCACCTTGGGAGCCCATCAGCATCCCTTGCAAGAGGCCCCCAGGAAGAGAAACATACTCTTGCTGAGAAGTCTAGCACTTCAGCACATAAGCAGACATTGAGAATAAGCTGATTTTTAAAACTGAAAAAAAGATGTAAGGCAAGGTGCGGCTTGGCAATCTGAAGTCTGCCCAGAAATCTACAGACCACAGTAAGCGTGAAGTTCCTAAGAGGTCATAAAAATAGCATCTCATTCTAATTCAGGAGGACAAATCCCTAATACATGAGCATGAATTAAACCCAGACGAGCCTTGCCCAGAACAATCACAGCAATTGGAACAATCGGAAATCAAGAGCAGCAGCAAGAGAAGTCCAGAAAGACAGATTACGGCTCATGAGATCACTCGGTCAATCAAAAGGTTAAACAAGATCGGAAACATCATCACTTAAGTAGAAAATCAAGTACCCAGAAGAGTAAAAGTGAAAGCTGTCTGTTAACTAAGCAGTGTTGCTCTTTCTTTTGACAATTTAAAGGGTTCAGAGGGAACAACAAACTTTCACGAAGTATTTTTTTGTTTCAATATTTTTACTTGGAACTAGAAACACATACTTCGTTTTAACGGTGTCCTCAGAATGGGTATGTTGGCTTTTGACTTTAAATACAGCATCAGGTCTCATTCTTCTTCTATCTTTAGCCATTTTTGCCTTCATGATTTATTTGTCATTTCACTTTCAATAACTTTTATAGGTAAATTAAAGCCACTGTACCAAACATTATGATTTTAGATAAAGATCTAGAAACGCTAACATTTCTCATTATGGATTTTGCTTATCCAACTGAATCCAATGGAACCACCCAATTTCCACCATGTAGGGGAAATCCGAACAGAACTTTATAGACTTTTGAGACCACTTAAAATCCAAACCTACCAACCAAGGATTTCCTCTTCAAAGGGCTTCTCAGCTTGTCATCACAGTACGCTGTCCATCAATTTTAAAACCATGATCAAATTTTTTGTTTAAAAATGCAAGGAGAATCATTCCTCAGCCCAATTTGAAAAGTTCTGATTCTACAGGCTCATAAAAGTATTAAGCACAGGAGTTGATACTTGAGGCATTATCTGCACTTACCAGCTGTGTGGGTTTGGCCAAGTTTTAACCCCTCTTTGGCTGGGTTTCCCTAGTGAAATGGGTGAAGAAATAGAATTTGCCCCAAGTATGAAATACAATAATCCAAGTAAAAGTGCTGACTTAGCCCAGTACCTGGCACATGGTAAGTACTCAATAAATGTTGACAGAGTTGGCAGATTATTGTTCCTTGGGCAGAATGCTACAGTAACAGCTTTGTCATATTAAGAGTTAAGGAATTGCTTTTCTCAAAGACTGAGGGATGCCATTGAGACTCCTTGGGAGGTTGGGGTCCATGTGTGGCTATAACCAAACAAAGACACAAAGACTGACATCTCTCTTAACCATGCATGCTACCCTTCCTGCCCATCTCCTGTACTCTGTGATTGTCCAAGTGAACACAAGTCTACTCCAGTCACTCAGGCACCTGCCAGGTGGGGCCCTCCACCTGACTTCACTTGCCAAGAGTTTCCTTCTGAGAACATTCTGGTAGTCCTTTTTTTTTTTTAATTAATTTTTATTAACATATAATGTATTATTTGGTAGTCCTTATGCTTCACCAGAACATGGTGGCCCATGAGCATCCTGTGGTTGACCTAATGACCAGGATACATTGGAGAGGAAAAGATGGGAGCAATAGGCAGCTAGTGGCAAGGCAAACCAAGAGACAAGGGGGAAGGTGGAGATGACCTCAAGATCAATGAAAGTTTTCTTCTCCAGTAGCTCCAATGTTTCTCCAAACACATACACACAGACACAAGTTGAGAAGAGCTGCCCCTGAGAAAGGACTAAATGTAGATGGCATTTCATTTTTTCTATCCATGCATACATTCACTTACCCACTGATTCTTGCATATGCTGTGTCCAGCCCTGTGAGAGAAAAAGGGGACAGAGAGATGTCCAATTGTTCTTAGGGAGCCTACAAGCCACTGGCAGAAAGGCATGCCAAGAAACACATTTAGCCCAGAGTGTTATAGGCCATGAGATACTGGGCTGGGGTGTTGAAGGATATGAGAGGGAGGACCAAAGGAGAGGTTCCAGCGAAGGGGAGTGGCAGGTACAGAATCACAGAGTATGTGTTGGGGGTGGGGGGTCGGGGAGCACCAAGTAGTCTTCTGACTGTACGAGGTTCAGAAAGGCCTCAGGGGAAGAGAGTGGATGAGAGAATGGTAAAGTGTGATCCAGGCCTTGAGGGACCTTGTGCATGAGTTAAGGAGCTGGATCTCACACTGAGGGTAGGGAGTACCTCGTGCAGGAGGGTTGGCACCAGAGTGACACACTCAGATTTGTGTTTTAGAAAGACCCTTCTGCCATCTTAGCCTCTTGCGCACCCTTGACTCATTTCATTCACTGGGCATCCGTGACTATGACTGTAATTACATAAATTTTGACCACCCGACCTCTCGAGAGAGCAGGGGCGCTTCACACTTCGGTACCCTTCAGGTCTACTCAGGCTGAGCAGAGAAGACAAGCAAGCATCTCCCGGCAATAGATCACAAATATGGCTACCTGAAACATCTCTCCATTCTGCCCTCCCCGTGACAGCACTAACTCTACACGTCCAAGGCCAAACTCACCATCCTTCCCACACAACAAGCACTTTCTTCCTTCCTGTTCTGGTCACTCGGGTCCGACCATTCCTTTTCTCTCCTTGTCACATCTTATCTCTTACAAAGGCCTGTTGTGTATCTTCCTTCGAAAATGACCCCACTTCCTTCCCAATCCCACTGCTCCCACCCTCGTTCAAACCGCAATGACCTCTCCAGGGAACTCTTTCCATACTGACCCACCTGGGCTTTCTGCCACCGGACATCCTCCTTGTCAGCCCATCTCCCACTTTCAAATTACTTCCTGAGAAAGCTGGCAGACTCCAAACTCCCAACAATATAGAGTTGATAACTGTAAGACATTCAGACTCAAGGTAGATGGGTCCCTCAGAGGATTCCCACCATGAACTCCTTCCTCACACTCCCCTTGCTAAGTCCTTCCTGTTGAACAAATCACCCAACCCACCTCATACTTCTTCCTCTGGCTTCTGCTCACAGTGTGTACTGGGTCAAACAGCATTTGCCAGAAATCTACACCCACCCAAACCTTAGGATGTGACCTTACTTGAAATAGGGTGTTTGCAGATTAATTATAGCTAAGATAAGGTCATACTGAATTAAAATGGGCCCTAATGCCATAACCAGTATCCCTAAAAGAAAACAGACAAAGACACACAAGGAGAAAACAGCCATGTGACAAGGGAGATACAGATTGGAGCCATGTGGCTAAAATCCAAGCATGCCAAGGACTGCCAGCAACCACCAGAAGTTAGCAGAAAGGTATGAAACAGATTCTCCCTCAGGGCTTCCAGAAGGAACCTCTTCTGCCAACACCTTGATTTCAGACTTTCATCCTCCAGAACTATGAGAGAACACATTTTTCTTGTTTTAAGTCACCCAGATTTGGTATTTTGTTATGACAGCCCTAGGAAACGAATACGTGGTGCCCCGTACCATCCCCTAGGACTCAGTACTCAGCCCTCTGGCTGTCCGATGAGACCTTCTCCAAAGAACTAGCTCAAACTCCTAACAACCCACCTGCAGGAGGCCATTTTTCCAACAAAAACGTTGCCAAGTCTTCCTACGCATTCCAAAAGCCATTATCCCAAGTTCGGTCACCTTGAATCACAAATTACCAACTGATGAGCTTCCTGATTCTTCCCTCTTACAATGAGGGCTACTCAGAGAAATTGGCTCCTCTCCTTCAAGGGCAGTCATTGTTTCATTTTATGGCCACAGGGTTCCATCCCAATTCCAGCCATCATTTCCCAAATACATACCCTTAGCCACCAGTGGAGAAAGATACATAGCACTCAAGCTCTCCTTCATTTGACCCCAACCTCCCTTTCTATAAGCATTCTACACATATTCTCCTCACCCCACCCACTCTGCCTAACCATCCCATCCATCCTAACACCAGCTGAATGTCCAGCTACACCTGGAGATAAATCTCAATCTCAGATAAACCCTGAATCCCTCACAACAACACCTGTGCTGGAATGCCTTTCCCTATTTCCCACCTCCTAAAATTCTTCTAGCGCTTCAAGGCCCACTCACGGGTGCCTTCTACAGAAGGTCTTGCTCCATCACATGCCATTGAAAATCTACTCTCTTCCTTTATGATTGGTTAGGGCTTGGATTCCATCTACACAGGGTATGCTTACTGTGAGCTACACCACAACAATGTCTATACAACTCTGTCCCTTACCAACTGTGCGACCTTGAGCACATCACAGCATCTAGTTGGGCCTCAGTTTCTCCATCCATATAATTGGTACAACTATAGCACTGCCTTTACAGCATCAGAAGGGATGGAGAACACAGGTAAAGCACTTAGCAAAAGTCGTACACTTAGTGACACTCAATATATATTGGTTGTATCATCATCACACCATCATCATCCAACTTTATTTTCAAATACTTTGCATCGGCTAGGAACACAGAGTTGCATAAATTCACCACTTGCAAGGGGGGAAGAAAAGGAACAAAAAATACTCTTCAAAATTAATGCCCCCACTAACCGTGAGTACTAAGCAGGTTCTTCATATATCAAGGACAGCATATTATTATCCTCATAAAACTCCTTTCTTCCTAAGAGATTAAAGAGCTGGGAAGATCTCATTCCACTCGGCTTCACAAATCCCCTGAGAGAGAGGCCACAGGTAAGCACTGCTTCTCCACTGTCCTCAGGTGTGTCAGGACAGAGACAAGAAGCAAGGTGGCCATCCCTAGAGCGGAAGGCTGCCTTCTCTCCAGGCCTGGGTCTTAAGGAAACACCAAACACCCTCCTGCTTATTCCTTAGGCAGATTCCCCTTCCTTACTCTGAAACAAGGGGGCATGTTGCCAGTAAGTGGTTCAAATCCAAGGCAGATTCCAAATGCCCTTGGACGCATATATTCCCTTATTCATTCATGTTCAAATCTCTTGCTAAGCCTGACTATGCACCTGCCATACTCTATAAGTATCAAGCAGGCTATGGAGAATGATAAAGCACAGACCCCAAAGAAAACACCCTAAGCAACAAATGGTCAATCTGTCCTGTCTGCTGAATGAGAAGGTAGAATGCTTCTAAAACCTCACCAATTGTAATTTTTTCCTCTTGCATTTTTTTTATAAAATGTACTAACGAATTCAACTCAATTTCTAGAAATACTTCCAAAAGAAGCTAATCCTCCCAAACAAGAGAGTCTTTCCTATCCAAATGCAAGACCCCCTCCTACCTCTGCTGAAGCCACTGTGCTCCCCAACCAAAGATACCAAGAACAGACTAAGGTCTAAGCCAGGAGTGAGGATGCACCAATGAATCAGAGCCTCCCACTCTATCCGCCCCAAGACTAAAATGCATCTGAGCACAGAATCAGAGGAAGTCGATAACTGTACTCCCATGGTCATACCAGCATTATTCACAATAGCCAAAAAGTACAAGTGACCCAAGGGTCCATCAGCTAATGAATGGATACAGAAAATGTAGTAGATACATACAACAGACCATCATATGGCCTAAAAAAGAAGGAAAGTCTAACACATGCTACATGAATGAGCCTTAAAGCCATCAAGCTAAGCGAAATCAGGAAAATATTTCATGACTCTGCTCATTTGAGGTACTAAGAGTAATCAAGGAGGTAAAGACAGAAAGTAGAAGGGTGTTTCCAGAAGCTTGGGGGAGGGAGGAATGGAGAGGTGATTTTTCATGGCTACCAAATCTCAGTTTGGGATGGTGAAGAAAGCTCTGGAGACGGATGGTGGTGCTGGTTACACAACAATGTGAATATACTTAATGCCGCTGAACTGTGCACATAAAAATGGCCCAAACGGTAAATTTTCTGTTACGTATATTTTACCATGATACAATGAAAAAGAAATCCGAGGACTTCCCCAAAGCCACTGGCAGAAGGTTCTCCTGGCACCCACCCAGATCCCCTTCACTGGGGCGCTGCGCCCCACCCCAGTCACTATGTGGACGGTTGCTGAAGGCTCGTGGCTACTGCTGCCTTCTCCAGAGAAAGTTCCTTGGCCAAAAGAGCCAACTGGGAGGCCCCTCCTCCACTCACCCCCTTGAGAGCAGCCAGGGGTGGAGGGATGTGGTATTACGAAAGTCACTTGCCTCAAGATGGAAGCAGGTCCATGGTATGATGAAGGCTCCAGGGCAACCAACGGAATCAAGCTGCAGCTGGTCTCCAGCTAAGAATGCTTCTTGGCTTGACGTTCTTCCCCCTGCCCTGCCCTGTTTGCCCCATTCTTCTCCTGAGAGTGTTCCCTCAATAACCTTCACGTGAATCCCTGTCTCAGGCTCTACATTCCAACAGTGTTCCTCTTTTTGCCGTTATTGTCCCCCACCAACGAGCCTTTTTAGACACTTTTCCCAATCACCCCATTGTATTTCAATATAACAAATATATGTCTGGCTATTTAAGATTTACTTCAGAGAGAGAGAGAGAGAGAGTGCGCGAGAGCGCCCGTGTGCACACAAAGGGGTCAGGGGAAGAGAGCAAATCGTCAAGCTGACTCCCCACTGAGTGCAGCGCCTGACGCAGGGCTCAACCCACGACCCTGAGATCATGACCTGAGCTGAAATCAAGAGTCGGATGCTCAACTGACTGAGCCCCCAGGCACCCCTGTGTGTCTGGTTTTGTTCTGTGTGTCTCTCTCTATGCTTTTTACATAAAAAGATTAAGACCTTTTCCCTCCCCAATAACCCATTTCTGCCTCTTGGAGGCACTGTCGCCCCCACTGAGAATGCACGTTCTAAAGAACCTAACCTAACACAGCTTGGATAAGCCTGAG
Organism: Procyon lotor; assembly: GCA_028646535.1. Lineage (NCBI taxonomy): Eukaryota > Metazoa > Chordata > Mammalia > Carnivora > Procyonidae > Procyon > Procyon lotor. Next base: position 9,768 of record JAQQSY010003304.1, read on the forward strand.
CGACTCACGTGTGGAATACTGAATTCTCCCCCAAAGCACTGAGAGCTTTGAAATGATTTCTGCTGCCATTAATGCATTTTATTCAAAACAAGCAACCCTCAAACCAGCCAGTGCAAGAAAATATAAAATCTGCCACCTTCTCTGTGCCCAGGAGCTATGCTAGACCCTGGAGATAGATAAAACAATGAATAAGTTAGCATCTTGAGTCTGCCTGCACTCGGGAGAAGAGTAAACAAACAAGCAGGTTCTGCGGCAGCTAAGAGAAAGAACAAAGCAGGGCGAGCACACGTTTCTAGGAGTGGGCCTCGCTGCTCAGAGACCCTATCTTTTTGGAGCCTGGGAACCCTCTACGGAGACATCATTTCAGTGAGCTCTCACAGGGTAAGCCCGAACTGGAGAAGGGAGCGCTACTGCTTCTACTCACTGGCTCAGTCAGTCAGTCAGTCACTCAGCAACCATTTCTGAGCACCGACTCTAATCCCTGCTCTGCGCTAGCCCTCAGGATACAACATAAACAGAGGAGGAGAGAGAACTGGAAGAACGTGCCCCACCTGGGGTTGAGCTCTTCTCTACGGCTCTGTCATCTGGGGCAAGTTCCCTAGACACTGTTCTCCTCCTGTGACACGAGGATAATGAGCAAATGTCTCACAGGGTCGCTGTGTCGATTATGTAAGATAATGAAGATGCTCAGTACATACTAGTAACCCTTGTTTCTTTTATGACCAGCCAGACACAGGTCCTTCCCCCAGGAACCTGGTGCGGGGATAATGGCTAAAGCCGAGGGCCATGGTGCATTGTGGGAAAGGTATCTCGTCCCTTGTGCTTAAGCCACGGAGTTCTGGAGGACCTACCTGCTGCATGGCACTGCCCCGCTTTGACTCCTCGCCACTCACTCTGATGGCTGGACCCTTCCTCCACCGGTCCTGGTGCCCTGTTATCTGCACATAACAAGAAAGCCTGTGCTTCCAGCTCATTTGGCAAACACTAAGTAACTAATGCCTACAACTGTCACCGTTTAGTGAAAGATTTAATAAACAGGGTGTTCTTCCAAGTCCAGCCTCACAAGCCAAGCGGAGGTTTCATTCCCCTCTGTGTTAAGGCTGGCATATGCCCACCAAATGGACACCAAGAGGCAGAGCGTTATTTTTCAGCCACGTTCAGACCCCCGGTAACTTCTGAGACCAAAGTCACGTAGCCACACGATGAGAAGAGAATAAAAAAATCAACACTTGGGGGATGGCACCATCAACACTGAGTTTCAGGGGGTTATTTATTTATTATGTGATAATGGCCCGAATGTATACACTACTCCAAAATCTGCCATGAAAATCCAAACGTCTTTGTAATCCCTATTTACAAAGCACACAGAGAAATTAAAACAGGCTTAACCGAGCAGTGTTTATGCATATTAATGAACCTAAATTCTAAATCTGGATTTTGGAAATAAAAAGGGTTTAAAAGAGGATTCATTTCAGACTAATTTGCTTTTGAATATGACACTTTGCATGTCAAATAGTACATGGGGATGTGGAAATGGGGGCTAGACAGGCATTTTAAAGCATTTGCACACAAGTTAGGGGGCATTAGACCTTTTAAAGGAAAAAGACCACATTCCATGTTCTACTTAAGAGTTTGATGGTACATATCCCCCTATAGTCACCTGTGTCCTCCTCAGTGAGGGAACAATGATGGGTTCCACTCTGGCCATAGAAATTTTCTATTTTATAACCTAACTTTTCCTTGGCTGGTACCACTATAATACCATCACCAGAAATGCTAAGTGCCATAAGGGACATGGTCTTAGAATATGTACATGAAGGCTCAGGACTGCCCGGTGTTTAGGAGACAGAGAAATAGAGAAGCCAAGACTGGATGCAGCATCAGATGGACCCAAGCTCAAATCCCAGACCCACCTCTCACCGACTGCAAATGACTTACACTCTTCACTTTCTACATCTGTAAAATACAGTGCTAATTCCTACCTTTGAGGTCAAACTTATGTAGGAGAACACAATAGGTGTTCAAAAGTGTTTCCTTATTCTCTTTGCTCCTCTTCGGAGCAGTATTAAATCAGGGAAGGACAAGCAGTAGCTCATGGAGATTATAATTCAATGATTAACCAACACCCAACGTCCTATGGTCTACATCCGCAGGAAAGGAAAAACACAAATGATAAAAAATCTCAAAGCAGGGATTGAGGGACAGGGGTGGGTACCAGGATGATGGATGGATGGCAGCACTGTGCTCTCGGGCTTGCCGTCCTCCGCGTGTGGCAGGTGCTAAGCCTGACAGCCCCCCAGTGCTAAAGAAGAGGTGAGTGTGTGGACTGCGCCGTCACACCTCCCGGGGAGACTCCAGGCACTGCCACTTACAACGGACTCTGCAAGTCACGTGCCTTCCAGGGCTTCGTCTTCTCACCTGTAGCTGTGGTGGACCACTGTACCCACCTCGCTAGCTTGGTGACTTCTAGAAGTCACCTGTTGGTAGACTCCTTTAGAGACATAAGCACATGACAAGGGAACAGGCCTGGGGAATTACACCCTCATCAGAAAGATTCGCAGAGCAAGTAAACATACACTAAATATCCCCCGATTAAAGAGAAGAAGTCATTCCACACTGGCACTGAGAGACCCCCCCTCTCCCAGAATCTGGAGGTTCTAGCCCCAAGCTCCAAGTGCCCCCCGTTCCCTCCTGAGGGCTGTCAGACCCCTTCACTTCATTCCTTTCCCAGGGGGTCTGCAGATGTGTCTAAGGGTTGGGGGAGAGGACTGAATTCACAGTGCCCCCTCTCCCTAGCCAGCAGCTCCCCAAAAACCTCACACCACACTGCCCAGGACAAGGTTTTTGGCTCTGCCCTTCACCTCTGCCTCAGGGGAGAACAGGTTCTCCCTGACCTGATGCTCATGGGCCCTCTCTCCTCTCCTTCATCCCACTCACTCACTGTGTCCCCACCGACTGGTGCTTTCCCTCTGGACCGTCAATCTCTCTTCTCGGCTCCCTCTGCCATTATCAGCTTCCCAACCTGTGTCCCACGCAGCCCTCACCTCACACCTCTGCCTTCTCACCCCCTGTCTTGGGCTTATGTCCTGTCCGCCTGACATCCATCTCTCCCTGCCCCACCCCATTCTCTCTCCTACTCTCCTCTGGCCACTTGATTTCTCTCTCCATCTAGCTCCTCTCCTCTCCTCCCATCAGCCTCTCACTCCTCTGCTCCCTTTCCGTGGAGCATGTTTGTCTCTTTCTCCTTTTGGGGCAGGTAAAGTCAGTAAGGCACAAATTTAATTTAATTTATAAATTAA
>JAQQSY010003305.1:0-13065 GCA_028646535.1 Procyon lotor
CATGAGTTATTACCTTAATTGCTGTCAGAGTCTCTGTACCCAGATTTCATCAGACTGTTCCCATTTATATCATTCACTTCACCTTTCATGGATAAATATATGGCACAAACTGAATGTTGTTCACCCTTTGGACAAAAAGCCTTAGTAAATTACTTTCTTCTAGCTTTGAAAGAATACTTTATAAAGCGTTAACTCTAAGACTTTAGTAGCTAAGAGAGGAAGATGAACAAGCCTAGAGAAAGAATAATCAAAATAAAGAAAAATGAACGACTGAATGAGTGAATGAATGAATGGTCCTTCAGAGATAGTTAATATTAAGTCTGATGCCTTTCTTCTCCAGTGCCTGATACCTCTTCTAAAGGGGGCATGCGGTCCACTTTACAGCCTGACTCAGGTGCTAAGATGTACCAGTAATGCAATCCGCATTACATAACATTTTAAATGCAGGTCTCAGCAGGCTCATCGCTTTTCAGATTCTCTGACAGATACTTAGGTTGACATTAGACTGCGTGATGAACCCAAGAGAGTGACAGGAACTCTATTAATATCTGGATACGGAATTCATAAGGGAACACAGTAGGTCAGGAAGAGATTCCTAAAGGAAGAAATTTTGTCCAAGAATAGACTCAATCAGTTTTATTTGGTCAAAAATGAAGAAAAAGTTTGAAAGAAGAAGTGAAAAGGTTGGAGAGGAAAGACGAGCACAGACATTTTTGAGAAGTTGACCGAAGAAGGACTAAATGAAAATAAATAGAGATTCTGTGTGTCAGTCTTAAGAGAAGAATGCCATTAAGGCAGTCGAGAGGAGGAGAGGGATGAAGCCCGAGAAATGAGATCATGGGTGAGCAGCAACACACAGGGAAATAAATAATTGTTGGCTGAATATGATTTGGCCAGAACTGTGTTTAGAACCTGAACATTTTTCACTTCCTGCTAATGATATGCAATATTTATTTATTTTTCCTCTCAATTTGAACGTGTTTGTTTGCAATCATCGTAGTGGATAACTCCCTTATATCATAAGGCTGTCATGGCATAAGGTAATAAATATAATTGAATATGGAAAATATAAACTGCTAAAGGAATTTTGTAATAGTCATGGCAAAAATACGTGTGTGTACGGGTACTCTCAAGAGCCAGTGCAGATAGCTTCCACATAATTGAGGGGGAAGCAAATAAGTAATGCAGAGAGACATCCCTCCCCTCCAGTGACCACTCTGTCCCTTGACCCATGGCCATATCCCTGAGCAGTATTCTGTGAGCTCAATGGGGAAGGCCCTGCCAGCGTGATGGGTGATGTGTTTGTTCGGTTACTGGAGGCTACATTTTTATGTTGCTGGATCTGAGGTCTTCCCTCAAACAGTCCATCACAAACAGACACTAGGGAGATGGATGCTTTTTAAAAAAGAATTAAAATTTGTTTATTGCTCTAGGCATCTTTTACTTTGTTGTTCTGCCTCTCTCATTTTGGTGGTTCATATTTACCGGTTTCTCAGTTAAGGCTGCGACTAAAAATAATGATGAACCTGGAAAAAGAAAACACTCTCCTGCTATGCCTGCAGTTCATGTTTTCGATGCTATACTCGATGACAACTTTTTATTATAAACTCCTGGGAATGGAGATGCACTCAGTGGGGCTTGGTGATAACTCTTGCATTCATTAGTGTCTTTGACGTTGTTCTGAAGTTCATTGTGAGTACGATTTCGGTTTTAAAGGAAAGCACATCAGCCATCGACAGACCTAGTGAAGGCTGCATGATAGGTTAGTCAGATGCGTGACCCACTCATAGAGATATACCCACTCATATGGGTATACTCCCATCACATTGTGTCTAGGCTCTAGGTTGTTAGATGAGAAGTCTACGTTCTCTTGGAGTTCATTAGTATGCAGTCAATAAGTGGTGACGTGGCAGATTTGAGGTTGGAGTGCTGCTACTTTATTAAGAGTTTCTGCCCAGGTCCAGACATTTCCCACACTGGCAATTAATTCCCTGTTGACCCTGAAGTTTAATGGTGAGCTTTATGGAAGAACCAGTAATCATCTAAAAATTGAATGCAGGTGTAATCATATCTGGACGCACAAGCAATTTACATTTACACATATAGGATATCATTTATATAAAATAGAAAGACCACCATTGTGTTCTTTATATGGTACAGAACCCAGTATATATACTGCTTTTGGTAACCTTCATGCCTTTGAATATTCCCTGGTCTGATTTTCTGCAAGTGTTACATATGCTTCAAATCACTTATCCTTTCCAATACTCTCCACTCTTCTTCCAGCATGTGTTTCCAAACAATCTGTACCATCGTAGGCATTTTTTTCCTGCAAAATTGATACAGACTATTTTAGATTTCACATATAAGTAAGATCAGGCAGTATTTGTCTTTCTGTATATAGCTTCATAGAAGCAGAGGATAGAACAGTAGTTGCCAGGACCGGGGAAAAGGGGAGATATCGTTCAAAAGGCACAAATTTTAGTTATAAGATGATTAAGTTTTGGGGATCTAAAATACAGCGTGCTGATTATTGTTAACAATACCGTATTGTATATTTAAAATTTGTTAAGAGAGTAAATCTTAAGTGTTCTCAGCACACACACATGGTAGTTTTGTAAGGTGTATTAATTAGCTTGATTGTAGAAATCTATACATATATTAAATCATCAATACAGTCAAAAAATCAGATTGTACAATGTATCTATATACACATTTTGTCAATCGTTCCTCAATAAAGTGGAATTAAAAAAAAATCCAAAATAGATACAGAATTTCATTTCTGAAAGGAAAACTTCAACATTTTCCACCTCTCTACAGTCTTATTATACATCCCCCTGTACATCTATGGTTTCTATAGCCTCTTGATTTACATCTGTTATACATGTTTCATGCATGACAGACTAGCAAACTTAAGAAAAGGTATACCTTTTCTACGTTCCTTTCTTATACCTCCCTTCCCTCTCTACTCCCTCTCATTTCTTCTAGATTTCTCAAAATAGCAAAGAAACCATTCAATTCAGCAAATCTTATTAAAGGTCATGTATTCAAATTACTTACAAACATTTCCAGGTCAAATAACCTAATTCCTTGCTTCCTGCAGGATAGGAACTTTAAAAGACAGTGAAATGACTCTGTGATCCAAAATTTCACATTAAAAAAACCCCCAAAAACCAAAAAACAAAACAGCCACTCCTGTTCAGACACTCTTCTTAACTTCACAAGACTCTTCGTCATTCTTAAACATCTCATGTTCCATTCCCAGAGCTTCGAGTGTTTTCTTATTCCAGATATCCTAGCTCTCATTCTCACTAGTTAAAAGTCCAGTAAAACTTGATTTACAAAAGCAGATGACCAGCCCATGGGCCATAGTTTGCCAAGTTGTTGGTTTTTTTTTAAATATTTCATTAAAGCATTTTTTATCTAGATTACTAAATTATTTAGCACTACCTTAAATTTTGTTCTCAGGGATAATGTCTCATTCATTTCCCCACAGGACTGGACCTCATATTTATTCTTAAAAATAACCTATATTAAAACTTAACTAATAACTTAGAATTAATTTCGCTTTCTCCTAAAATTTCAGACATTTGGTCAGGCCTTTTTAAGCTGTTTATCACATTACAGAATGATTATATGAGTATTTTCCACATTCCCTGCTATACGCAAAGAAAAAGAATTCTTACATATTTCTGTAGCCCCAAATATAGTACATTCTTTAGACCATAGTTTGAGTTTACTATATTTGCTGAATGAATGGATGAACGAATGACCAAATCAAAGTGGAAGAAATAGTGTGTTTTTCCTGGTGCTTTAACATAGAATTATAATAACATCTTAGTTTACTTTTTGGTAAAGTTATATAGAGAGATGTTCATCCACAAATTAAGATATTTTAAGCAATTTTAGGGTAAGAATCATTTATTTTATTTCTTGTTTTGTTTTTTTCTCCCTCCCCCACGCCCCCCCCCAACATACACCAAAGAAACTTGGGTTTGGACTAAGCATAAAGTTGTGAGTCAGTGATACCTAACGGGGCCAAGATCGGCCATTTTGACTCCCAATTACTTCAGGAAATTTGGTGGTGAGAGTAAGAGGTTCTTAGATTACAGGACCCATATTCATCTTTACCTTTCTAGCACCTAAAATATGGTATATGTGCAGCCATGTTTTGATAAGAAAATAAATGCATGAGAGATATGTGCATGAACTACAAATGAGAAATTAAACTTTGTGAATAAGAGTTCTTATAGATATTGCTTATCCAGAAGTTATCTTCTTCTTGTTTTGTTGTTGTTCATTTCACATATAAAGATGGTCTAAAACCTCCAGCTACTATATACTTAAAACAGGCATTTTTTTTAAAGATTTTATTTATTTGACACAGAGAGAGATCACAAGTAGGCAGAGAGGCAGGCAGAGAGAGAGGGGAAGCAGGCTCCCTGCTAAGCAGAGAGCCCGATGCGGGGCTTGATCCCAGGACCCTGAGATCACGACCCCAGCTGAAGGCAGAGGCTAAACCACTGAGCCACCCAGGCACCCCAAAACAGGCATTTTTAATAAAGATAATTTTTTTCTTTTAAGTGTAGGGGAATTTAAATCTTCCTGTTGCTATATTTTAAAAATAGTCAAAAGACAGTACATAGGTATCTTACTGAGTATTTAATTTAGAGGGAGTTTCACATTTTAAAGGAAAGCATAGAATACTAAGTTCCAGCATCTCATTTCCTCAAATGATGTGTGCAGATGCCACAAGAATCAACGGAGCTGGTACAAGGCATGAATCCACATCACAAAGATATTCAGAGGATAACATACAGTCCTTTCCCATAAGGGTGTTTTTGAAACCTCAGGAAACATGAGACTCCAAAGTATTGGCATGTAACCTAGCATCTTGTTGGGGTTGTTAAGTATCATACATAGCTTCAAGCACAGTTTTAAGAATGTATTTATATATGTTAATGCTTACTATCAGATACCTTGCCTAGACAGTATTGTTAAAAATGGACTTATCATCATTTGCAATTGAAAATCTCACAAATGTATTAAAGTCCTACATTAAGAAACGACCTTTTAGGTGTTAGTAAGAAGTGTCTCAAACTAGGGAATCCAACCATCATTTTAGTTTATATTGTCATGGCCAAATTGGGCAGGCTAGTCTAATAGCAACCCTCACCGAAAGTATCCCTGGCTTACTTTTGCTGAACTTTTCATCTATAGATTCTCAAAAGGTGTGGGATGAACTGATGGGAATTGCATATCCACTACGAATTGATCCTGCACATGTGAGTTAATATTTACTTTGTAGTTCTGAGGATTTGAGAGTGAGATAATGAAGTTGAGGAATCTGTTAGGGATGGAAAGAGTGACAGAAAGTAGAAACATGGTGGAGTAAGAGTGATGGGCTCCTAAATATAAACTTTATCTAATTCACAGTGTTTCCTAGGTCAGATAGTATCGTTAATTGGCTTTTGTGAAGTGGAAGCTTTTTGGTAATGTCTTGAGCTGTTCATGGTGTATGCATTCTAGTGTCTATTTCAGCTGTAACCTAATCGTGTGTAGGAGGAATAGCGCGTTTTACCTTGGAGCGAATTTTAACTGTTATGTTGGTATGAGTTGTACCACGGAGAATACAAAATTTTCTTCTGATACTGACCTCAAAATATGGGTTAGAGGTATTTTCAGTTCTTGAGTGCCTTGATTAAACTAAGGTAAAATTTATTTCCCCTCAAGGCTTTTATGACTTACTGTATACCCTCAAATTTGTCTTTTATTATCTTTCTTTCACAATCTGACCTAACCAGTCATTTCTACTTTAATATAAAATTCCCTTAACTCTTTTTTTAATCTTAAAAGTCAATTTTCCTTCCTTTTTGCTTCTCAGACAATTTTAAATTTTTTCTCTGAAAAAGCTAGTATTCTATAGTAGTAGGATACACACACACACACACGAAAGGGGTATTATTGTCCATCCTCAATTACAAAAAATTTTCTAGGCAGATGTGAGGAAAGACAGGAAATTCTTGGGTGCTAATGTCTCCCTTGGAGCAAAACAATTGGATAGATTCTTCATAGTTATCTTTTTAAATTTTGACAATATGGGATATTGGTTCTCTTAAAGGTCCTTTTAGTTGTCATATCCCTACATTTTCTTATCTCTGGACTCCTAAATTGTAGAGATCAGATGCTCCTTTGGTTGTTTTATTTAAAGATCCATAAATTGTATTAATTTCTAGCCTATTTATATTCTAAGACTATTTGGAAATGTCTAACCACACATTGAGTATTTTCTAAATTGTCAATTTCACATTTAATTTTTTTTCTAGTTAAATGACTTGAACTCATTTACAAAAATAAAGGATGACATTCTCCTTTTTTTTTTTTTTGGCTGTTGAATCTACCCCAGAATCCTATCTAAATGTTTCCTGTAGTGTATGTTTCATGTTAATTTAATTTACAATTTGAAACTGTATTTACTATTTGAATAGTAAATGACTGTACTATTTGAATAGTAAATACAGTTTCAAATTGAAACATGAAACATACACTACACTTAACATAAATTATTCTCAACCAACTTGAGAATAATATTAACCTCTTAAAGGCTTTTGAAATTGCCTTATGTAGTGTACTTTCTATTTTCTATTTAAACTTTTTTATAGATGCTATCTTAATTTTTTTTTTCTACTCTGTTGTTTTTAAATATTTTCCCCCATCAATAGGCTAATGATTAGTTGAGCTATTTGGTGTAGATCTATAATCCAAGATAATCAGTATTTCACAAAATCCTGAATACTATAGCATTTTGGGGGGTCTATCTTCCTAAAGTTTTGCCCTTTAATTATGGCCCTTAACTTGCTTCTAAACAAATGTTTTAATTTAATTCTCTATGTTTGACTTTTTTCTAGTGGTTTCACAATGTAACTTGTTTTGAGAAAACCATAAAGAAAGAGTAGCTCATTTTGAAGATAAGATAGAAAGCTGAATGGAAAGACCCGAAATGAACAACTTCTTGTTGTACACATGTACATGGCAGAATCTCACAACGTGGTGTTGGCAGAAAGATACTGAACTCTCAAGTTCATAAATTGTTGGATTTTTCTGATGTGAAATTCAAAACCCACAGGATGAATCTATGGAACGTGAAGTGAAATAATGGTTACCTTTTTAAAATGAGGGTTGGGTAATGGCTAGAATGTTGGCAGTTTTCTATTTTTGATCTGGGTGCTAGTTCCATGGATGCATTCATCATGGTGTACACTTAGGATTTTTGAACTTCTCTATATTTAATACTTCAAAAAAGATTAAGAACAACAAAACCCACATATTCAATTCTAGTGAATTGACTGTAAAATGAAATAGGTCTTTCAAATACTTCCCACATGCATATCTTCCTTTGAGCACTCTACTTTTTTTTTTTTTTTTTTAAGATTTTACTTATGTATTTGACAGAGAGAGAGATCACAAGTAGGCAGAGATGCAGGCACAGAGAGTAGGGAAAGCAGGCTCCCCGCCAAGCAGAGAGCCGGATACAGGGCTAGATCCCAGGACCCTGAGATCATAACCTGAGCTGAAGGCAGAGGCTTTAAGCCACTGAGCCACCCAGGCACCCTGAGCCCTCTACTTTTTATATTTTACTTTGTTTAGACAAGGACAAGCTCATCTCCTATTTCTCACATGAGACAATTGTTTCTTTTTTTTTAAATTTAAAAAAAAAATTTTTTTTTTTTAAGATTTTATTTATTTGACAGAGAGAAACACAGCAAGAGAGGAAACACAAGCAGAGGGAATGGTAGCTGGAGAAGCAGGCTTCCTGCCGAGCAGGGAGCCCGATGCGGGGCTCCATCCCAGAACCCTGGAATCATGACCTGGGCCAAAGGCAGACGCTTAACGACTGAGCCACCCAGGCACCCCGAGACAATTGTTTCTTACAGCAAATTTGTGCCAATACTATTACAAATATATGGGTCTGAATGCTTTCCTTCCAGTAATTCTTTCTCACTTCTCTCTCTGTCTCTTTCTTTCTATCCCTGCTCCCCTGACAAACACGCAAACCAAATATAAGATTGTAACACTCTTTGATATTCAAACTTAAAAGAGGAAAAGAAAGTGATTTTCTTAATGCCCCTTATTAATTTTTACACATTACATATATATCAAGAAATATTTGATACATTCCTAAAGAATTAAAATTCGTAATCAACTTGAGAATAATATTTTTGCAGATAAAATAAAATAATTTTTATGTTAAGCCAAGATATCCTTTCTTAACTCTCAGTAAAGTCCAGAGGGGGCAAAGGTGAGCACTATGTTAAAAATATGGTAGCAGGAAGGGAAGCAGGGAAAGGGTAGGAGGCGGGTTTAGAAGTGACAGAACATTCTGTGCCTCCAAAATTATTCTAATGCCATTCAGTTAATTCAGGGTGAAGATTTGGGTCAGTTGCTCAGTAATCCAATCTGGCTCTCCCTTCTAGGCTACTATTATTAACTCCTTTATTCAGATGTTATTCAAATGAGTTTCTCTATTAAAAAAAGCAAACTGATGCAGGCAAAACATATTGTTAGTAAATCTTCCCCAGTTTGGCAACACATTAATGATAGATCTGGCATTCTCAGTGTCAAAAACTCTATCGGCATCTGTTACAACAGAATCAAGATAAAATGAGCTAAATGAAAACAAATGGAGACAGGGAAGGGAAAGTGCTATAAAATATTTGAAATGCTCTACAGATTCTTTGTCCCCAAAGACTCTCCTACTTTTCATCAAATTGATCGAGAATTTCAGGGGTGCCTGGGTGGCTCAGTGGGTTAAAGCCTCTGCCTTCAGCTTAGGTCATGATCTCAGGGTCCTGGGATCAAGCCCCGCATCGGGCTCTCTGCTCAGCGGGGAGTCTGCTTCCCCCTCTCTCTCTGCCTGCCTCTCTGCCTACTTGTGATCTCTCTCTCTGTCAAATAAATAAAATCTTTAAAAAAAAATTGATTGAGAATTTGGTACCACATCATGTAGGTAAATTTTCCACTGAAATACAAGTGGGTAAACATGTAGTGGTTTGGAAAAATTGGCTGCAGACAGGTGCTGCCAATATGAAGGGTCAAAAAAGTGTCTTTGATGGACTCTTATTTCTTTTGTGATCATCTTGCCTCCCTTTATTTCCTTTCCACAAGGCATGTGTTGTCCTGTTCTGTACCTAGATATCCAAGAGGTCAAGTGCAGTGTCAGACCCAGGCATTAGACAGGACTGTACTTTTACTCCTCCCTATAAAAGTTCATCTTCCCTGAATCCATTCTGGAAAAATATCATTCTCTAAACTATTGCACTTATCAGACAATCTGGCCTGACTAAAGTAATTCTTCATTAACAACTCATCTCACAAAAGTAACGAAGAGTCATGTAGATTAGTGGTAATGGACGTAGACTCTGGAGCTGGGGTTCAGATACAGCCACTAGCCATGGGACCTTGAGCAAACTTCTTGACCTCTCTTTCCTCACTTTTCTCATTTATAGAATGAGTGATAGAAATAGTCCCCACTTAAGGGGCTTATAAGAACTGAATGAATCAAAATATGCAAAATGTTTGTGATGGTATCTGGCACATAGTAAGTTCTGTTTGATCATTAACTGATCATTATTAACCTCCCAGAGGAATTTGCTTTCCATCAGGAATTCTTTGAGATGCCAACAATCTAAAGTGAAAGAAAAGACTTTCTAATTGGAAAAAGACCAGAAAGCTTATGAGGCACTTAGAAAAAAAATGTGGACAAAGAACTTTCAAAATATGACCTCCTCCTAATGTATGACAACTACTAGAGTCCAGATAACAGGGGCCAGTGATATTAAATGGTCTAAGGACACAAAGTTTGTAAAGAGTGGTGCTGGAGTTTATGGTGGTGGAGACTCAAGGTATTGCATGAGGGATCTGGAACACAGAACTTCTAATGAGAGGATGCAACCCAATGAGCTTCAACTGGCCAAGTTTGTCTATTCTCGGACTCTCAAATCTGCATATCTTTCTAGGTGTGACTTCAGCCTCTGGGTAATATATTCAGGTGCCTCCAGGATATCTCTGTTTCTGTACCCCAAGGGAAGATCACATAACCTCTGACTACAATGATCCTCTCTCCTGAATGTCCTGCCCTGGCACCCACTCAGTTATCCAAGCCAATATTACTGGCAACACCAAAATTCCTTTCTCTCCACCTGTTTTTTTTCTTTAACCCCAGGTCCTCTACCTTAATTCAGAGTACCATTTTCTTCTACTGAAATGACTGCATTCACATAACCGATCCCCTTAATATCATCCCCATGACCTATTCTTACAAGGTGGTCAGAATTATCTCTAGAAAGTGCGAATGATCATGCTAATCCTGCTCTTAAAACTCTTCGGTGGCTCCCAATTGCCCACAAGTTCAAGTTCAAATTTCAAAACACAGCTCCAGGGTTTCTGCATGATTTTGCCTAGGGCCTAACTCTCCCGTAGCCACTCCCTTGCATTACCTAATGAGGCAACCTGAGGTACTTGCCGCTCTCTGGAGAATATCCTGCAATCTCTCAGCTCTATGGAGTCCCGTGTGCTCTTCCTTCTGCTTAGGATAGATAGTTCTTCCCTCAGGGGGTATTCCTGTATATTTGAGGCCTAGAACAGGTAACTCAGGAAAATAGTCCACCTTTTATACATAATTGGACCACTTATATGTATGTATTCATATATAGTACATCTTCACAGTTTGTACTCTTTTACTATTTTCCATATTAAATTCAAATTAAAACTTCAACTAGGCATATAGAATTACAGAATGATGGTAACTCAAGTTCTGTTTCTTCATCTTTACAATTCTGGTGCTAACATTGTTTATTTGAAATCTGTTGTTTGTGCAGAGGAATATTTTGCGCCACTCGGGTTGAAGACGGTGACTATGTTTGAAATGAGCACAGATGATCCTGAAGTGTTATTAACTTACTCTAGAAATGCAAACATGTCACTGAGTTGGGATGTGTTGAGGGCCGAGTGTATGAACTGGGATTTCTCCAGATTAATTTTCATGTAGAATAAGTATTTATGAAAGGAGAAGTTCAGTAATTAGATTTTTTAACTGAATGAAATCTGCAGTCATTGTTTAGAAAGTAGACCAACAAAAGATTTTTGGGGATAGGGGTATTTTATCACTGTTCAGAATCATTGTTTAGAATCATTAGTGCCATGGGATAATAACAAGCAGACTGACTTCTGTTTGTTATTGTTTTTAAATAATCTACCATTGATGCGGCCCTTTATCGTCTGCACCTATTGCAAACCATTCTTATTGCCATGAACTTGACACTCTACTACTTTCTGTTCCCATTTAATATCTGTCTCTCTTCCTGCTTTATATCTCTGCCTCACTAACTTTTAGCTTATTTCTACTACAGCTAACTCCTACTAATCCTTCATATCACTACCACTTTTTATAAGATTTTTCCCGTAGGCTAGACTCCTTGAATTATACTAAATTAAATGATTGATGATATAAATTCCCAGTGTTCCAGCATATGCTATATTTATGTTACAGATCATCTTGCTCTGTTTTTTCTTAAAGTAAACTCTACTTCCAATGTGGGGCTTGACCTCACGTCCCCAAGGTCAGAAGACCCAAGCCCTATCGACTGAGCCAACCAAGATGGGAACCTTGCTCCTTTTTTAATGATCAATTTCCTAGTGTAAATTTTTCATTGCACTATAAGCTCTAGGAAGGCAAGGGCTACACGTTGTTTCAGAAATAATCAATTACTAAATAGTTAAGTAAATGAAATTCCTTTCTACTCTTCTGCAAAAAGTAGCCCAATTCCTAACAAGTGTAGACTGATTTGTTAGTTTTATTGCAACATAGTATCAGGATCTATCTTAAATTCTGTTTCAGAAAAGCCCACTGAAGTCCTGTATACCCACCTTTTGTGACTGGGCCATCCAACATGAGGTTGGATCATCATGAGTAAATACTAATCAACATCCATGTGTCTGTGGCCGAGGCCCAGCCGAGTACACTTCAGAGAGAACATGGGGTTGAAGATAAGGGATCCATGCTAACAAAAACCATTTGATTCTGTTTCCTATCCAGTCAATAACATGCTCCTTCCTTTTATTGTTTGTTGAAAAATAGTTCACACTAAACACTTCAGGTAAACTCTCTTCTCCTTCAGAAAATATTTCCACACTTCCTCTCAACATTTCTTGTCCTCTTGCATAGTCTCAAAATATTATTTGCCCATTGTCTATGAAAACACTTATCATATTTTATTAGAATATTTAGATTTTTTTGTTTCCTCCACCAAATCATAATCTCTTTAAAAACATGGATTAATTTTTAATTAATGCTTGAATTCCAGTCATCAAATTTAGCACCTATCCATAACACATATTGAATTTATGCCTTTTGAATATTAAATAGCAGAATTGAGGACCATCCACTTACAGTGTTAACTGAAGTGAACCATAGAGGTGAACCACAGAGGTGAACCCAGCTGGGCAGCTCTTCATCACCACCAGACTTCTCTCTTTCCCTCATCAAGGCACACCCCTGGAATAGTTTCCTTTCTTTCTCTTCCTTCCTTCCCTCCTTCCCCCCTTCCCCCCTTCCCCCCTTCCCCCCTTCCCTTCCTTCCTTCCTTCCTTCCTTCCTTCCTTCCTTCCTTCCTTCCTTCCTTCCTTCCTTCCTTCCTTCCTTCCTCCTCTCTCTCTCTCTCTTTCTTCCTTTTTAAGATTTTATTTATTTCTTTGACAGAGAGAAACACAGCTAGAGAGGGAACACAAGTAGGGCCAGTGGGAGAGGGAGAAGCAGGCTCCCCACTGAGCAGGGAGCCCAATGTGGAGCTCTATCCCAGGACCCCAGAATCATGACCTGAGCCAAAGGCAGATGCTTAATGAATGAGCCACCCAGGAGCCCCTGGAATAGTTTTTTTAAGACAATACCTCTCTCAATATTTCTTCTTTTGTTTGCATAATTGTTTTCATCCATGCATCCCTATCTCACAGCGTATTTCAGTAATTAGGTGGAATTTGGTCTCTAGGACTTAAGTCTAGGAAGATAAT
>JAQQSY010003306.1:0-13064 GCA_028646535.1 Procyon lotor
TTGTTAAAATGTCTATACTGCCCAGAGCAATCTATACTTTCAATGTCATCCTGATCAAAATTCCACTGGATTTCTTCAAAAACCTGGAACAAACAATCCTAAAATTTATGTGGAACTAGAAAAGACCCCGAATCGCTAAGCAAATGCTGAAAAAGAAAAACCAAGCTGGGGGCATCACATTGCCCAATTTCAAGCTTTACTACAAAGCGGTGATCACCAAGTCAGCATGGTACTGGCACAAAAACAGACATATAGACCAGTGGAACAGAATAGAGAGCCCAGATATGGACCTGCAACTCTATGGTCAAATAATCTTCGACAAAACGGGAAAAAATATCCAGTGGAAAAAAGACAGTCTCTTCAATAAATGGTGCTGGGAAAACTGGACAACTATATGTAGAAGAATGAAAGTTGACCATTCTCTTACACCATACACAAAGATAAACTCGAAATGGATAAAAGACCTCAATGTGAGGCAGGAATCTATCAAAATCCTAGAGGAGAACATAGGCAGTAACTTCTTCGACATCAGCCACAGCAACTTCTTTCAGGACATGTCTCCAAAGACAAAGGAAACAAAAGTAAAATTGAACTTTTGGGACTTCATCAAGATCAAAAGCTTCTGCACAGTGAAGGAAACAGTCCACAAAACAAATAGGCAACCCACAGAATGGGAGAAGATATTCGCAAATGACACTGCAGACAAAGGTCTGATATCTAAGATCTATAAAGAACTCCTCAAACTCAACATTCACAAAACCAATAATTACATCAAAAGATGGGCAGAAGACATGAACAGACACTTCTCCAAAGAAGACATACAAATGGCTAATGGACACATAATCTCACTTTTTTTATTTATTATACTGGTCAGATACTTATCAGATATTTTTAAAAGGCTCTCAGATATTTATTTCCAATTTATATTGCTTTTATATTTTCTAGTTAATTAATTCCTGTTCTATCATTATTGTTTCAAATTTCTTAGTGTTTTTGTATTGATTTTTGTTATTTTTTCTAATTTCTTAATTCTCAAATTCTTTCTTATTTTTATTCTTCCTTAAAATCAAAATCAATCCTCTAAAATCTTCCTCTAAGATCAATGAGATTTGAATTTACCTTTATTATTTGCCAATTAGTAGACAACATGGCCATAAAATGCCTATTTTTAGGAACCTGTCGTAGTTTTCTTTGTGGCCTAAGGTATGATAATTTTACACAAAATATTATTGTTACCTGAAAAAAATTCTCTTAAGTTGCACATTTTGTTGTGCACCTATAAAATTAGCCTCATTTGTATTATTCAATCACCTCCACCCCTATTTACTCTATTTATAACATAAATGTTAGTAACCATTATATCCTTCTATGAAGAATGACCTTATTAACCTATAAACTATTTTTGTCTTGAATTCTTCTTTGTCCATTATTTTCCTTATTTGTATTTACTTGGTGTGTCATGACACATTTATTTCAAATTTTATATGTAATTTTGTCATGGTTATATCTAATTAATTGTATTATAGTTGGGCCCTATGTTTTTGTGTTTTATGATGTTTTAACACAATCTAAGAATTCTTGTATTTTAATGTGGGCATTTAACCTTGTCACATTTTTTTAAAAACTAATTATTTTATTTTAAAATAGTTTTGGATTTATAGAAATGTTGTAAAGATGGTACAGATTCCCACTTCCCCTATTGTTAACATCTTACATTAGTATGGTACATTTGTCATAAGTAATGAACCAATATTGATTTATTATTGTTAACTAAAGTCCATATTTTTCTTAGATTTCCTTAGTTTTACCTAATGACTTTTTTCTGCTTCAGATCTCATCCAGGGTTACATTAAGTCATCATGTCTCCTTAGGCTCTTCTTGGCTGTGGCAGTGTCTCAGACTTCCCTTGTTTTTGGTGGCACTGACAGTTTGAATACTGGCCATATATATTGTAGAATGCCCCTCAATTGGTCTTTTTTTTATGTTTTTCTTAGTTAGACTGTGGGTTTTAGGAAGAAGGACCACAGAAGTAAAATGTCATTCTCATCACACCATATCAAGTGTTCATACTATCAGTGTGACTTATTATTGATTGATAGTGACTGAGGTAGTGTTTATCAGCTTTTTCCACTATAGAGTTAATCCCCTTTCCCATACTGTACTCTTTGGAAATAAGTCACTGTGTGCAGCTCACACTTAAAGAATGAAGGGGTATGCTTCACCTTTTTGAGGATAGAGTTATCTACATAAATTATTTAGAATTCTTCTGCACAGATATTTGTCCATTCTTCTGCATTTATTTTTTTAAATCATGTATCAATACAGACCCATGGATTATTTATTTTATAACTCAAGTTAAAACCAATATTATTCTATTTTGTTGCTGCCATTTTTGCAGCTTAGTCTATTTGGAATTTTTGTAGTTGGCCCCTGTGTCCCTTTGACATACCCCTATCATTATCTTGTTTGCTAGTCTAGCCGTTCTTTACTTTCTGACACTAGAAGATGCTCTTAAAACAAGAAATCAAATCATATCATTCATTGTCCAAAAGCCCTTCATATTGTTTTGTCCCCCTGACCTCTCTTGAAATTCTTCCATTCACTCATTTGGCTTTTATATAGAAAATGTGGACTTAAAAATCCATAGATATAATAATTACCTGTTCACAAAATTAGAACTAGCCTGGTAATCAACAGCTCAAATTTGAGCCTTTTTATAAAATGCAACTAATTAAAATGCCCTGATCAAAAACTGATTTTTGAAAACCCAAATCTTTAAATCTATTTGTTCATGACAATATTCTATTTTCAGTCTGATAAGAGTACTGGATAGTCAAAATAAGAATTACTGTAGCTCTAAGAAACTAAAGAACAAGTCTAGAGCAAAGAAATAAAATAAACCATTATACCGATACTATTTAAAATACATTTAAAATTGTATTATAAGTGTGTTCGTAGATATTTACTCTATTTGCCTATTTTTTATTTTATGTGAATGAAGTGTTTATATGAGCCAGCCATATAAATGCACAATTATCATGTAAATTGTTAAAATGGATTTAGTGGGGCACCTGGGTGGCTCAGTGGGTTAAAGCCTCTGCCTTCGGCCCAGGTCACGATTTCAGCGTCCTGGGATGGAGCCCACATCAGGCTTTCTGCTCAGCAGGGAGCCTGCTTCCCCCTCTCCCTCTGCCTGCCTCTCTGCCTACTTGTGATCTCAATCTCTCTCTCTCAAATAAATAAATAAAATCTTTAAAAATAAATAAAATAAAATGGATTTAGTTTTGTAGTCAATGTTTAATCTCTTAAGAGAAATTAAATTTCTAAGTCTTGCTTAAAAAAAAAGAGAGAAAAAGAAGATGTTCCCAATTTATCTTATATATTTCTTTCCTTAGTCCTAAAATCAGTCATTTTTCAAGGAGCCCTGGTTCCTTTTCCTGGACAATGGTATTAGATTCCATGATCTGGGCACTGTGTATGCTATTGATGCTGGGCTGTCATTGTTTCTGAACACAGAGCTGCCAAGCAAGGAAATGTGTCATTTATTTATTTTTAACTTCTTTAAAATTCTGAATGATTACAGATTCATAGGAAATTGCAAAAATAGTATATACGATTCCTTGAATTCTTCATCCAGCCTTCTTCAAATTCTGTAACTGTCAACTTCTATACCTATAAGTACAAACAAACCCAGAAAATTGGCCTTTGGCACAATACTATCAACTAGACTACAAACCATATTCAAATTTTAATAGTGCTTTAATGTACTCATTTGTGTGTTTGTGTTTGTATATACAATTCTATGTATTTGATCCCATACGTAGATTTGTGGAACCATCACCACAATCAGAATATAGACCTATTCCATCACTCAAAGTAGCTCCCACATGCTATCTCATTATAGTCACACCCATACCCCAACCCCATTCTTATACTCTGGCAACCACTAATCTATTTCCATTTCTATAGTCTTGTCATTTTGAGGATGCTATATTCAGAATCACACCATGTAACTTTTTGAGAGTGGCCTTTTTCACTAAGCATGATACTTTTAAGATCTATCCAAGTTGTGTATATTATTAGTTTGTTCTTATTTATTGCTGAGTAGAATTCCATAGCATAGATGGACCAAAAGTCTGTTTAGACATTCACCCACCAAAGAAAACTGGATTTTTTCTAGTTTGGAGCTATTACAAATAAAACTGCTATGCACATACATTCATGTACAGGTTTTGTGAGAATGAGTTTTTACTTCTCTGGGATAAATGCTCAAGAGTGCATTGCTGGGGTCATATTATATGTGTATATGTAGTTTTATAAGAAACTACCAGACTATGTAACCAGAGTGGTCTCACCATTTTACATTTCCATTAGCAATTTCCACCAGATCTGCCTTTTCTTCATCCTTTTCCACCCAACATTTGATCTTAGCTTTAAAAAATTTTGCCATTCTAATGGATGTATAGTGATATATCATTGTGGTTTTCATTTGTATTTCTCCAATGGCTAGTGATATTGAACATATTTTAATGCTTATTTGCCCTACATATTTCTTCTTTAGTATTATTGCTTAACTGTTGGGTTTTTACTGTTGAGTTTTGGGAGTTCTTTATGTATAATCTGGATATGAGTCTGTTACCAGATGAATTGTTTGGTAATATTTTCCCCCAGTCTGTAGTTTGTATTTTTATACTTTTGACAGGGCATTTCAATGGAGCAAAAGTTTTTAATTTGAAGAAGTTAAATTTGTCAATTTTTATGGCTCATTTTTTGGTGTAATTTTTAAGAATTCTTTTTTTTATTATTATGTTACATAAGTCACTGTACAGTACATCATTAGTTTTTGATGTAGTGTTCCAAGATTCATTATTTACATATAACACCCAGTGCTCCATGCAATATGTGCCCTCAATACCCATCACCAGGCCAACCCATCCCCTCACCTCCTTTCCTCTAAAACCCTCAATTAGTTTCTCAGATTCCACAGTCTCTCATGGTCCATCTCCCCCTCCAATTTCCTCCCTTCATTTTTTCCTTCCGTCTTCTAATGTCCTCCGTGCTATTCCTTATGTTGCACAAGCAAGTGAAACCATATGATAATTGACTTTCTCTGCTTGAGTTACTTTACTCAGCATAATCTCCTCCAGTACCATCCATGTTGATGTAAAAGTTGGGTATTCATCCTTTCTGATGGCTGAGTAATATTCCATTGTATATATGGACCACATCTTCTTTATCCATTCATCCATTGAAGGACATCTTGGCTCTTTCCATAGTTTTGCTATTGTGGACACTGCTGCTATGAACATTAGAGTGCATATGGCTCTTCTTTTCACTACATATGTATCTTTGGGCTAAATACCCAGTAGTGCAATTGTTGGATCTTAGGTTAGTTCTATTTTTAATTTTTTGACAAATCTCTTCATTGAATCTTAGGTCTTAAAGATTGTATCCTATATTTTATTCTTGTAGTTTTATGGCCTTATATGTAGATTATATGTCTTACATGTAAATTTGTGATTGCTGATATTTATTTTGAAGACTGATATATTTATCTATCTTCTGTCATCTTACTTTATGCTTTATTGTGTTTACTTTTTTAAAACTTCTTTTGCTTTTTCCTTCTTTGTTTTCCCTCCCATGTCTTGGCTGATATATTACTACATTTAAGCTATATAATTTCAATTTTTTAAATAATTGACTATATTTTCCTAATTATCACTACTAATAGTGAAGCTACATCTAACTGCTTTGTTGTACATAAATTTTAGCCCACTCTTAACTCTTTCTTTTCCCACAAAATTATTATTCATGTTGTGTACCTTGTAAGAATATACTTTTTGGACATTTGTATCAGATTTTATAACTATAAGAATGGAATAGATAATTCTATATTTATTTAATTTTACTGATAGTTGAGCATTCTATTTTAAGCAACTATCATTAGTTTTAATCATTTCATTCAGTTCCATCACTGTTATTCATCATTTCATCAATTCTTCAAGTAATTTTAATTCATAAGAAATAAATTGGTTGGTAAATTTCCAAACCATGTCTAGAAATAACTTTTTCGGACTCACACTTACAAATGCTAACTTTTGGGGATATGAAATTCCTAGGTCTCAATTTTTTCTTTTGCATTGTTTTTAGTTTTAATATTCTGTACACATTTTAAGATTTTTTGATATTTGGTGATGTAGAAGAGAAAACTGAAGCTATAGGAAGAGTGTCAGATGAGAATTCTTAAGTAAACAAGACAATAGAGTGTCCTGAAAGGAAAGGAAGCAATAAGTTTCAAGGAAAACTAAATTAATAATTAAATGTTGCCCCAAAGGTCAAGTAGGTTGATCACTGAGAGTTATTGGATTTGCAATTAGAAAATAATTGTAACATTTGAAAGAGCAATTTCAGGGAAATGGAGAAGGTGGAAGCCTGATTCAAAGCCTTGAGAAGAGCCTTAGAAACCATCCAGTCCAAAGTCTTCATGTTCATGTCCAGGAGAAGTAACTTGTCCAAGGTCATTAAAAGACAGCACAGTTATGACTTCTGCTTCATCGCTCTTTTTTTCTATGACAAAACCTGAAATGCAGAAATGAAGCCTGTGAAGAGGCAGACAGAATGATTGAATAGGGGGAAGGAAGCAGTGACAAAGAGCAGTTGAAAGGGGTGAATCCAATAGATGTGAATCTCTGAAAGGGGTAAGGGGAAAAATGAGAGAGAATAAAAGAGAGAAAAAGAGAGGAGAGAATATCTGGGAAACTAAGCATGTTGTACACTCTGGATCAGAGGGAAAAAAATTCTCCAAAAGATCTCACTCCTCTGGGGTCAAATGGAAGCTAACACAATAGCTGTGCTAGCACTGGAAGGAAAGAAAGAAACATGAAAACAGGCTATACCTGGAAAAGGCCACTTAATAATTTAAATTTGTGCCCTTACCTGTGGAAGCAGAGATGCCACTAAAAGTTTTCAACCAGAGCTGAATTGACACAGTGACTTTTATTATATTCATTGCATCCCTTCATTGCATGTGTTATATATCCTGAAAACCCCTCCCCTGGCATCGAAGATAAGCAATGCACCTGAACTCTGTGGATTGGGCCACAGTGGGATAGATGGAGGAAAGGTGTGCTGATAAAGTAATGCACTCTGATCACTTTATCAGCAGAACCAAAATATAGAATTACAATTATATATTGTAATAAAATTGCTTTTATTACAGAACCAAAATATAGAAATCAGCTTTCAGGAGAATATATACATATATGTATTTTTTTTCCCAAAATTTTAGGTGCAATGAAACATTAAAGCTAAACTCAGACCAACTAGAGGAGATAACTTATCTTAGGTATTTGGCAATGTCTATTTCATCTTTCCTTTGATATTACTATGTAATTTTCCCATTTTATATCATACTTAATTTTATATAACATCTTAAATCCCATGGAAAATAGAAAAGCTGTTCCCTTCCTCCTCCCACAAACACTCACTTCAATGAAAGTGGTAGCATGAAAGTATATCAAACCAAAGGAGTGTGACTCTTATCATTGCAGGCCCTTTGACAGTGATGGATCTGGTGCTGTCCTGTGGGCCACAGAGGGGCTGGGGTCAGTGATCTTCTATGCTGGCTCCCCAGCAGCTTCAGTTTTGAGCTTCTCTAAGCCAGCTAGTAAGCAAACTGGGACTACGATCCATTAACACTTTTCAGTCTTTTGCAGTGTACTGTAATTCATTCTTGTCATTTAGACCCAGGCAGTGGTCTTTAGCTTATTACATTTTTTATTCATAGAGAAGTAAGATTTAGGTATCGAAGATCAATAGCAGCCTCCATCATGATTACATTATTAATAAGAAAGATGTTGTATGAAGACAGACTGGTGTATTGGATTTGCTCAGTAGCTGGGCTTATTTCAGACAGGTAAGACACTAGGTTTCCATTTCACTCTGTCTGTTCCCTCTCCAGTGCCTGTGCACTATTCACCCCTTCTAGGAGTGTGGTTTCTGGCACTGGCATATCATTTCACACCTTGGTCTGGTCCAACCAGATTTCAAAGAGGAGAGGAAGTCTAATTATTGAAAGAGGTCTTGAGAAGCAAAGAGGTCTAAGTTTTCTTTGGTGCCCTGGATGGCTGTTGTGATGCAGGCTGTCTTGGTTCCATCAATGCCCACTTCAGCAAGAACAATAACACTAATTGAATGTTTTTCCACTTACAAAACTCCCTTTCCCATACATTGATCAGGGTTTCTGCTCCCAAACCCTAGTTATTGGTTAGCACCAACAGCTACAGCAATATATCCATGCTTCTTTCATATTCTAAATTTTCTTAACACTAATTACTCAGTGTAATGCTCAATGCGATGCAAGTCAGATTTTGTTATCTCTCTTCCTCTAGCACTTTCAGGAGGAAGTAGAGGAAAATGTCAGAGGTTGAGAGCAGTCAGTGCTCCTTGAGCTAAAAGGGCAAGGACAAGGACCATTATGACTTTGGTTTTTCATAAGTTTTTATTTAAATTCCAGTTAGTTAAAAACTGTAATATAAATTCCAGGTGTACAATATAGTGGTTCAATACTTCCAAACATCACCCAGTACTCATCACAAGTTCTCTCCTTAATCCCCCGCACCTATTTAACTCATCCCCACCCCCTCCCTTCTGTAACCATCAGTTTGTTCTCTGTAGTTAAGAGTTGTTTCTTGATTTGCCTCTTTCTTTCATTTTTTCCCTTTGCTCATTTGTTTTGTTTCTTAAATTCCACATATGAGTGAAATCTGGTATTTGTCTTTCTCTGACTGATTTACTTCACTTAGCATAATACTCCCCAGCTCCATCCATGTTGCTCAAATGGCAAGATTGCATTCTTTTTTATGGCTGAGTAATATTCCATTGGATGTACACACCACATCTTCTTTATCCATTCATCAGTCAATGGACTTGGCCTGTTTTGATAATTTGGCTATTGTAGATAATGCTGTTGTAAACACCAAGATGCATGTACCCCTTTGAATTAGTATTTTTGTATTCTTTGGCATATACCTAGTACTGTGATCGCTGGGTCATAGGGTAGTTCTATTTATAATTTTTTGAGAAACCTCTATACTGTTTTCCAGATGGGCTGTACCAGTTTACATTCCCTCTGACAATATAAGAGGTTTTCCCTTTCTCCACATCCTCACCAACATCTGTTGTTTCCTGTGTTGTTAAGTACAGCCATTCTGACTGTTATTGCTGCTTGTGTTCTCTTCTAGGATTTTTATGGTTTTAGGTCTCATATTTTGGTTTTTAATCAAAGGAGCATTATGATTTTGTGCTTCCCAATTTGTTGTTAAGCTGCAGGAATGATAGTTATTTTCCCATAATGACCTGACTCTATAGTTGAATGAAATCTTTCAGAGTTGGCTGCAAATCCCTGGCCAGGGACCAGGCCAGGCCAACAGAAAACCTTATTGGTCATCATATTGGCTTCTGAAATCTATTCTTGGTTGGACCTTCTTTCACTTCCCTCACCAATTTTTCTTAGCCTTATTTCCTCATACTTTCCCCTCTGTCACCATCCCTTAATGGCTTTGCTCTCCAAGACTCCATTCTTGGCCTTTTCATGTGTTCTTACTTACTAGGCAATTTAATCCTTTCTATGGTTTCAACTTCCATTAGTTGTTGATTCCCAAATTATTATCTTTAACTCTGACCATTATTTGAGTGTTTAAACTCAATATGTTACTCTCTACTTGACATTGCCATCTTGAGATTCCACAGGCATTTCAAATCCAATATGTCTAAAACAACTCAATTTTCTCCCCTTTCTACCCTTCCCCATTTCTAGATGATTGGCAGCACTTAGGCAACCAACCAACTCAGTGCAACCAACCAATTAAGTGCAACCAACACACATTCTCTCCCCTCATTCTCTTTCTGAACCTGCAGTCCCTTCCATCTGTTATATCTTTGTCACTCTTGCCCTCTGTCAAGCCTCAGCTTTCTCTCATCTTCACTGTTGTTAGAGTTTTCCTAACTTGTCTTCCTACTTCCTTGTCCTCCTACTTCCTAACTGACTTTCCAGACTTATTGGACTAAAACACAAGTATGATCTGGTGTTACCTTAATTAGAACACTTTAGTGGTTTCTTGATACTCTTAAGAGAAACTGAAACACCCCAGCTTGGCTCCAAGCCTCGCCCAGTTTCTGTAAATGCCCCCTCCTTCTCTCTCAATACCATATTTAAACTCCCATCATGCCAAATAATTTGCAATTCCTCAACTATGCCTTGTTGTTTTATACCCTTGAGCCTTTACTTTGCTTCTTCTACTTCTCAACATAGCCTCCTGCCAGCCATCACTCCCTCCTTATCCACCTGAAGAATACCTTCTCACTTTTAGGAGTCCGGTAATGCTTACCTCTCCATTGAATCCTTTCCTAATTATACTCCTTACTCTTCTCCCCACGGATGGAAGAATGTATTTCTCCTTTGTATCCCTAGGAATAATCATAGTTGTAAATATTTATCAAATATGATGTTCCAGGCTTTGAGGGTTTTTTTTTTTTTTTTGCATTATACTATTATTTGAATTGATTTGTATAAGCATTTATTCCATTAGTCCCCACAACAACAATACTGTTAAGTATTACATTAGCCTGATTTTAAAGATGAGAAACTAAGGTACAGAGTGTTTACATAACTTGGCTCAAAGTCACACAAACAGTAAGTGGCAGAGACAAGCTTTAGACCCATTTGGTCTGACTCTAAAATCTGTGAGTTTAACCAGTACATTTCACTGCCAATGCCTAACATATTATAGGCATTTAATGAGTGCTTAGTGGATGAATTAATGAGATTAGATTCTTGGGTAAGCGTGAGATAGATCCAAAAACCTGTGAAGGGGAGGCAAATCTACTATGGGATGGTCAGGGTCACATAATCTACCAGAAGCATTAATCTGGGCCAGGAAATTGCAAAACAAAGTCTGCAGGTGTATCCTGAGACTGAAGCCAGGTATTTAGCGGATGGTAAGGTTCAAGATTTGGGGCAAGCTCAGAGCAAATCAGATGATTTCATGAGGTCCAAGCAACTATGATAGCAGCTCCTTTGTAGAACTAGGACGGGCCTCTGATGGTCTCAAGGATGGTCACCTGACCAACAGCAGGCAGCCAGAGAACTTGTTTCCTCCTTGGGCAGATGCCTAGGAGCCCAGTCTCTCATTCTACTGTGACCCCATGAGAACAGGTAGGAGTTCTTGTGTGCTTTGAACCTTTCAATCCCAGCAAATGATGCATGGTCAACACCTACTAAGTGCTTGTCAAATGAGCTAAAATAAAACAACAAAAACAAATCCAGAAGAGAAATCAAACCACCATGGTCTTCTTACTCTTCCTCCATAAAGCCTATCACAGCCCTAGACACCTAGATGTTCCATGAATTATAGTTCTTACATATCTTTAAGTGATTAGCTTTCTCCTCACTACACCTGTAGGGAAGTTTCTTCTTCTCTTACATTCTCTTTCTATCTCTGCAAAAATGAACTCAGAGTCTAAAGAGCAGCAAAAATCCAACAACTTCATAGCTGTCAGAGGCCAATACTAAGTAACACTTTTTGGTCCCATCACAATTTATTCTAACCACTAGAACACTCTTTTCTTTTGGCTGGAAGTTGACAATTAACTTTAATGGAAGAAACACAACTCCAGGATTTCTAAATAGCAACTCCCATCTTGTTTTGACTACATGTTTTCTCTCCCCAACTTCTCCCAACCTCCAAAATCATTTTCTCCAAATATTCCTACATTTCGATATAGAAATCTCTGTTCTTCCATTAACCTCCAAGGATTTATTAAATATAATCTATGTATTCAACAATGAGCTAAATTGGATAGAAGAGACTTTGGAGGGGCGCGTGGGTGGCTCAGTGGTTTAAAGCCTCTGCCTTTGACTCAGGTCATGATCTTGGTTCAAGATCCTGGAATCAAACCCCGCATCGGGCTCTCTGCTCTACGAAGAGCCTGCTTCTCCCTCTCTCTCTGCTTGCCTCTCTGCCTACTTGTGATCTCTCTCTCTCTCTCTCTCTGTAAAATAAATAAAATCTTTAAAAAGAGAGAGAGAGAGAGAGAGAGAGAGACTTTGGATATGAGTCTTGCTCACAAACTTCACTTAGAAGTATAAGATGAGAGAGAGAGGCAAGAGGGCAGAGGTGTAGGAGGAAGAGATAGCACTGGATCCCAGAAGTCCAGTTAGATAGGTATCAAACCATTCAAAAAACCAGCAAACACAACAGGAGAGAGAAGGGAAGAACAGCAATTCTAGGAGCAGAAAATTAACCACTTTCCAGAAGATAGGACTTGTGGAAAAAGTGAATCCAAAGCAATGGGAAGAGAGACCCTGGGGGAAGGGGCCAGCTCTCAACAACCACAGAGCCATGGAGCACAAAATTGGAACTTTTAGTCTGCTCTGCTGAGGGACTTTGCTCTGGCGGCTAAGTGGGGGGTGGGTGTTAGTCCTCCTGTGAACAGTGTGGTTTCAGGACCTGTGGGGTTACAGAGAGACCAGGGGTGCCTGAGTGTGGCAGAGATCCCAGGTATTAGGGCAGAGAAGCCAGTGGCAGAGAAGGAGCCATACAGCACACTGTCAGCTTAGGCTTACCTTGGATTATATGATCTGAGACACGGTTGGGTTGCTGCTCTTCAAGCAGAGACCCCACAGGAGGCAGCTCTGGAGACAACCCCTCCTTCCTCCTCCAGGACGAGCAGGGCGGGAGCAAACAACAGGTATCTGCAAAGTTTGGAGACTCCAGATGGGCCCACAAATGCTACAGATAGAGGCACTCCACCACGGGCTAGCAGAGCACAGAGTGTGTGCTGCAAAAAAGGGAGACAGAAGTAATTGACCGCTTTCTTCTGAGGGCATGCTGAGGAGTGGGGTGCCCAGCACTCAGCTCCTCTGGGCCAGAGACAAGGAGGCCACATTTTCATTCCTAGCATCCAGGGAGGTAAGGAAAGTGCTCAGGGAAGAAAGAATCCCAAGAGTGAACCTGAGCAAAGTGCTTAGCCCATACCCTGGCCAGGGGGGTGTAATTCCACCT